>JBBGZY010001898.1:1645000-1825502 GCA_037952925.1 Lithobates clamitans
CCTGGTTGTGCATCCTAAGAGCTCTTTGAACCCTGCTCTACTCTAGCCTCTCCCGACTGGAGCCTTGGTATCCATGTCTACACCTGGTGGGACATTGAATGCAACTCGCTTGCATATCTTTATCTCATATTTACCCTCCTGTTACACTATATTTACCGCAAATCATCTAGCACAAAGCCGTACCAACTCCCCCTTTTCACTGTCTCCTTACCCCCCCCAACCCTTCCTTACCCCCCCAACCCTTCCTTACCCCCCCAACCCTTCCTTACACCCCCCCAACCCTTCCTTACACCCCCCAACCCTTCCTTACACCCCCCAACCCTTCCTTACACCCCCCCCCACCCTTTCTTACACCCCCCCCCTTCCTTACACACCCCCCCCCACCCTTCCTTACACACCCCCCCCACCCTTCCTTACACCCCCCCCCACCCTTCCTTACACCCCCCCACCCTTCCTTACACCCCCCCCACCCTTCCTTACACCCCCCCCACCCTTCCTTACACACCCCCCCCACCCTTCCTTACACACCCCCCCCACCCTTCCTTACACCCCCCCCCACCCTTCCTTACACCCCCCCACCCTTCCTTACACCCCCCCCACCCTTCCTTACACCCCCCCCACCCTTCCTTACACCCCCCCCCACCCTTCCTTACACCCCCCCCACCCTTCCTTACACCCCCCCCACCCTTCCTTACACCCCCCCCCACCCTTCCTTACACCCCCCCCCACCCTTCCTTACACCCCCCCCCACCCTTCCTTACACCCCCCCCCCCACCCTTCCTTACACCCCCCCCACCCTTCCTTACCCCCCCTTTCTGTTTCTCTGCCCCTTATGGGCCTAACTAATTTTTTTTTTTTCTTTCCTTTCATAAGACATCCATCATATTGTTGTGTAACACATGTTTGTTATGGAGTGTCAAACTTTTTTTCAATTAAAAAAAAGAGAGAAAAATGTAATGGGTCAGAAGATAAAAAAAAAAAAAAAAGATAAATTAAAATGAATGCCTTTTCTGCAATATTCACCTTTTTAGTCCAGTGCTGTGCCCCATCGTAGTACTTTTGCACCACTAGATGTCCTCGGTTAGATGTCATGTATTATTCAGTCGTCTTCCTCAGAGCCCAAGCGGTCATGGACTCGCCCCACCCTGTGACAGGAAAGCATTATGAGAAGCAGCAATGAGCTCATCTTTCAGTCACTCTGCTTAATAAAATATAATATAATTGTTATGCTCTGTATTGACCAGTAAAGGCGGCTTATCACAGTTTGTGCATTTTGGTTTAGTAGGCTTAAAATAGTTGCAGCCAGGTATTTCAGGATTGAACAAAGTAATACATAATTTGGCAGGAAGTGTGTAGTGTTAAGGCCAGGAACAGCAAAATTCTATAGACAGTGATGGAAAATCCTCCAAATGCTGTAATGTTTTAGATGCATTGTGTACATGGCTCTTGGGATCTGTCCAGCCCTACTTTAACTTCCTGCTACAGTCCAAATACTTTGCAGATCATTGCATATTCTTCCAAGAAGTGCCGGCTAACGCACACAAAAAGGTCTCAGTAACTAGCTGTTCACGTTATTTATCACAGAAAGGAGGCATTATGAATGATCCTTCACGGAGTCTGCTTTCTATGGATATTTAACATTTCAGCATTTGGCTACCAGAGTTATGAGTTATTTTAACATTAAAGAATGTAAATTTGACAGTTTAATGCCCTGTGCTCCCATTCTTTACATGTTTGCATGCTTAGACTAGTACTGCAATCATACCTTTCTTCTAGGTTATTCATATAGACGGCATTTTTATGCATGCATCATAAACGAAAGGCAATTCTTTTAGAAATTACAGTCTTTTATGTCAAAATCTCAAGTGTCAATGTGGTATCCTGCTAGGACCCCAACATTTAGATGTATGGGGTACAGAGTGCAAAATCTTGTGTGAAGCTGCACAAATATGACCCGAATGTTATCCAATGGGGGGGGGGTGTGTGTAGTGACTGCAGCGGATGGTTCTGTGCAAAATACAGCACTGAAGAACTCTGGGAAGGACATCAAGGCAACTACCAATTCCAGAAGGTGTGTGTGTTTTAATATAGGTTTCTGTTAAAATGTGTATAAACCCAAAAACTTTTTATACCCAGTCATCTTCAGGGACAGGCTTTGAGATATGGAGCTCCTTCCCCAGGACATGAAACGCATTGCCAGATTAGGTTTTAAACCTTTGTTGTTCTTTTTTTTTTTTTTTTTTTTTTTTTTTAAATAACGAGCATGCTTATACTTACCTGCTCAGTGCAATAGTTTTGCACAGAGCAGCCCCGATCCTCTTCTTCTGGGGCCCCCTGCCTGCGCTCCAAGCCCCTCTTCATCGGGTGCCCCCATGGATAGACCATTTCCCTGGGAGCACACGTTTGGGCGCTCTCCCGCGTCCCGCTGCTGCGTCTATTGACAGACAGTGGGACTCAGCCCCACTTCCCCTGCTTCAGTGTCACAGGATTTAATTTACAGCAGCAGGAGCCATTGGCTCCTGCTGCTATCATTCTGTCGAATGAGGAGAGAGTCATTGGAGTCGGAGCCACCACTGGATCGGGCTCGGATGAGAAAAAGAGGGCAGGGGGGGCTCGGGGGGGGGGGGGGGGGGAGCTGCGACATGAAATGTTTTTCATCTTAATGCATAAAGCTTTAGAACCACTTTTAAAGGTGGACCTCCATGAACACACTTCAGTTTGTGTCTAATCAGTCTGGAGGAGATGTGTTGCCAAATGAAACCCTTTTTATTCCTAATGGGGGGGGAAAGAGGACATATCTCAGAAGGATCCAGGAAGAAGACTGGGAGTTGTGCAGTTCCAGAGGATCCCTCTCTCCTTTTTGTTTCTATGGGCCAAAGTGTCTCTCCTTGGGGCTGGTAGGTGGTGACCTGTTTTCCCCTCTCCTTCAGTACTGGTTCTTTACCAGTGATGGCATCCAGTCCTCAGAGGATTAATTTTCTGCCAGGACATTTGGCATCTCCATTGGCACCAAATGCCCAGCCACATCAGGCCTTGCATGCTTTTTGGTGATGCTGGTCTGGCATCATGCCTTATTGTATACAGTTTTTTTTCTTAAAGGCTCACATTTTATGCCGTGTTTTACCTATATTTAGGGTGTAACATGTAATACGGTACCAAGTCTCCCCCAAACCCTTAGTAGATTGCGGGGTTCTTCTCCCTGGCAGCTCCTATTACTTTTTAAATACTGTGTGGCTGTGCATGCCAGTTGTAAAGTTACTCAAATGAAGATCCTGCCAGCAGCAGCACTTCCCGTTACAGGATGACAATGCTAAGTCACTTGTCTTAGTGTCGGCCTGTCATGTGAGCTTCTTCAGTGGGTTTTCTGACAGTTCCACTCTCCACTACCTGGACAACAGACTCGCCAGATTTTAAAGACCCCTTATCCTAAGTAGGTCTGAGAGTGCTTCATAAATACTCCTCTTATAGTCTTCATGGGCGTTAAGACATACACCGGTTTTCCTGTGGGCTGAACAAGGGAATTCTAAATGTGTATGGCTAGCATGAATTGATGCAAACGCCCTTCGTGAAATCTGACATGGGCACATATATCTGTAGTGTTTACTGGTCTCTCACCAAAGCACCAAGTCCCCTATCTTTCTGCTGCTTCCTTCCTCTGTTATCAGCATGATCACTTCTAACATGTTCTCTGACACACGAGATAAAAGCAGCTGGGAATTTGTGTCATGGTGGGTGCCATAAGTAGATTAGCAGTGCTATTGTCTGTTCACAGCACAGCTCTGCAAGTTTATTCATTCCTATGTCGGGGGGGGGGGGGGGTGCGTGCACCTTTCCTCCAATCCAGTGGTGGAACAGGAAGGGAAATTTCTAACAGTGTTCTCTTTCTAAACAATGTAAAAAGCTGAAGACAGTAGATATTATGCATGTAATACTTATGTAGGGAGATTTGTTTCATCTGTGTATTATCTGAGGCTGTTCACTTCACTGGGTATATGTGAGGGTTTACATCCCCTTTAAGCTGGCCATAGATGGACAGAAAACAAAACTATTTGGTAAGCCGATCTTTTTATCTTCGTATGGTTGAAGTGCCTACTGAGTACATTTCCATTTCAAGATGGAAAATGAATGAAATTCTTGGAAATCTTTTTGAATGGTGTTGTGTTTTTTTTTTTTTTTTTTTTTTTTTTGTGTTTTTTTTAATTCGGAAATCTCTCAGGGGAAAAAAAATGTAAGTGGCTTATGCAATAGCAGTGGGGTTAGTAGTAGAAATCAATCCACAATAAAAAAAAAAAAAAAATCAGAACATGGGGAAGTTTGCTGGAAATGTTCCGATGCAATGATTGGGCCACCAAATGTTTATAATAAAACCATTTGGGGTTTTTTTTTATTTTTTCGAATTTTCCTTTGCTGTCTTTTTTTTTTTCCCAGTCTGTTTGCAGCTTTAGCTGACCAGGCTTGCAGGCGTAGGTTTGCAAATGCCTGAAAAACTGTTGCATATACTTTGCTAAACCTAGAGGTACCCCACTTTTATAGATGTGTCTAAAAGTATGGCTATTTTGTTTCATAAATATCAAGTGTTAATTTTACATTTATTTTTAAAATATATCTTAATTTCCCTCCTTTTTTTTTTTTTTATAAATCCTGGATTATTTATTTATTTTTTAAATATTTGGTTTCTGCAAGCACAGCCTCCACGTGTTGGGTTGTTCCTTTAAGACTGATTTGAGTTCAGGAAGCAGTGTTTGCTGACTGATCATGTGACCAGACCCCGTCAGGTTTCTCCTAAGTCACGCCTCTCGTTAGTAGTTTCAATTATTCAAATCTAACCTTTGCTCAGAGCAGGCTTTTGCTCCTTCACAGATGCACGTTTGGCAGGCAGGAGTACATCTTTAAGAAAGCCCTATTTTTAGCCCACGTGGATGCTGAGTTTAAAGGTTTTGCAGCGAGAAAGCATTAACAGGCTCACATAACATTTTAAAGGAATAAACGCAACAGGGATTTTCCTTTCTGGAGCTGTTGCAGCTTGAATGGATTCTGCAATGACAGTCTGCAGTGAGTACATTCCACTTCCTCATGCTTTTTCCTCGTGTTGGTGTGAATGATATTTTTGAGGGGTTTCTGCCATTTTCTCTTAGATATTGTTGGTTGTTACATATTTATATAGGATTGCTGAGTTCATCGTTTGCAGTAGCATAATAAAAATTGGCAGTAAATTAGGTTGTTACTGAAGTGTGTAAGATTTAAAGGCTACTCATCATGAAAGGAATATAGGGGTTACCATTACTGACCCCCTGAAAAGTCTGAGATGCCCTCTGAGATCCAGTGTGGTGGACATGCAAACTACCCATAATTTTGAGTCGTGGTTGCTGTTCTGCTTACCCTGGGAAGTCCTTCAAATTTCTGAACCAAGATGGCCAGCGAGACTTCAAGCAGCTTATACTTTCAGGACAGCTCAGCATTACAGCCCCATATTTCTGTCTCGATTTGAACTTTATACCTCAGTCCAAAAAGAAAATTGCAGAGCTACCATAAGTTTGGAAATAGGCTTAAAGTTGAAGGCCTTTTGCACACTGCAGCTTGAAAAAGCTTGGTACAGGTTTTTTTTTTCTGATCTAAATGCAGTACATTTACAATGTGCCTGTACACACACAGGCGCATAAACAATCGCTGCGTATTGTGCACTAAAAAATTAAATAGAAAAATCTGTGTTCCCGGTCAGTATTTTGTGCCAATATGAGCATAAATGAATACTCCCTATGAATATATTTTGCGTGCAATTGCGCATATACATGCATAAACATGCGTACATAGGTGCAAAACAAATGCCTGAAATTGCGTCCAAAAATGCAGATGCTCAAACAGCACCATGTGCAAGAAGCTTAATAGGTTTCCATTCTTTTTTTAATTCATTATGTGGTTTGTTACTTTGGATTTTATTTATTTCATGTGTCACGGGGGTGGTTATGCTATGAAGTTCGGATCATTCCGGGTGCTGTTGTGTTACCATTAGGATATCTTTTCAAACAGTTTGTAGTGGTGGCCATATCTGCAGAGGTATTGCACAATGCTGACACAATGCGGTCTCTGTTTTTTCGAATAGCCTTCGTGCAGTTGCATTGGTTAACCCATGTTGCTTTACATTAGACTGGTCCAACCTTGGGGGTCAGCAGATTATTTTAATCGGCAATCAAACTAATTCTTCCATTGCCGACAATACACTGGGCTCTAATACAGGTTTTCTAAACCAGAGTTCCATAAAACCCAAGTGTTCCTCTAGGGGTTCCTTGAGGAAAGAGCAATTCTGCCTCTCTGTTAAGTTCCCGCTGACACCATTGATCTTTTTAGCTATCTGTAAGGGGGTAATTCTTCCCAATGACCACAAGTATAAGGAGCATTCTTCCCCCTGACCATCACACCGATGCATCATGAGTTGTAGATATAGTAATTTTTAGTAGGGGTTCCCTGAGACCAGAAAGTTATTTCAAGGGTTCCTTTGTGTTGTAAAGGTTGGGAAAGGCTGCCCTAATGTTAGGAGCCGATTGAAATAAAGTACATTGGCTGCTTTGTTCTTTTGGTTGGGATCAGTCCTGATTTCGCTACACGTGTTTTGCAAGGATGACGAGCCTAATGTATTGTTTATCAAATAGCATGAATGTGTTTTACGAATGATGCAATGAAGCAGGGTGTATAATTAGCCATATGAAAGGCTGGCTATGGACTGTAGAGGGTAGTTAAGTATACGTCTAATCCATTCACCTTGAAGCTAAAAAAAACTTCACGTGGTTGTAAACCTGAGAGGAAAAACCCTGTAAGACCAAGGGCATAATGAGCTAGTATACATCGTATACTAGCTCATTATGACATTTTTTCCTTAGATCGAAGCTGTTGCAGCGGTGTGCAGGGACCGCTGTGACCGGGCGACATGTTTCCCGGAATTACTCTTGGGTTTGTGGGCTCCGGCACTGTGAGTGGCCGGAGCCGTGATGACGTCACCGCCGGGCACGGCTGCTAAAGAAATGGTGCAACCGAGCCGTTTCTTCAGTGGGAATGCGTCAGTGATGTCGGTGTATATGGTAAATATCTCCTAAACCATGCAGGTTTAGGAGATATTTACAGTACCTACAAGTAAGCCTTGTTATAGACATACCTGTAGGTACAAGTGGTGCAACTAGGCTTACAACCACTTCAAAGCACAGAGTTTGTGAATGGAGTGAAAAGACTTCAAATGTACCACGTTCACAGGTACCGAGAGAGATCCACTGATTCTTTCTAGATCTGCATATATTTAGAGGGCATTATAAACATGCAGAATTGAAACAAAACCGAGTACACTGGTTGTGTTTTGTTTTAAAACCTTGATTCAATGAATGGAAATGATAAAAATGCACTCTACAATAAAGTGACTTATTAAAAGCGTATCACTAGATATAACTCCATTCAATGAAACATCAGGTCTCACTAACAGATACTGAGAACACTCTCTTGATAGGTAGCCAATAGGAATGTCAACAGGGATGAAAACCTCTGGAGTGGTCATTGTAGGAACCATGGAGGGGGGAAAAGTACAAGAAGGACCCCAAAAATATGGTAGACGGGGACCGAACCTCGATACTGGTATTAGATGTGTACCTCTATTAAAGTGGAACTTTAGTCTGAAAATGAAGTCCTAGACTGTTTCAAATCCAGTAGCACTCTCTCACCCTGCTCTGCACATGCTCATTTTCTCTCTATTTTTGGCATTTTGCTGAAAATCAGAGCCACTAGATGGCCAATCTGCTGACAGCAGATTTACTGTTGCTCAGGGGCTCTGGGCTTTGGCAAAATAGCAGCCTCCTGCAAGAAGAAACCAGAGCAATGCCGGAGGCTATTTACAGCATGCGCTGATGTTGGTAGCATAATAATTAATGTAGAATGTATGTTTCTTGCTAAGGAACATTTTTTTTTTCTTGAGTTGTTATGAGAAAAGTTCCACTTTAACATATTTCAGAGTCTGTGCCCTTTTTATCATTAATCAAAAAATAGGAAATAATAGTGCTGGTAAGGCACGGTAATACCCCTCTGGATTTTATAGACCAGGTAATGTAGTAAAAAGGTATTTTATTATACATATTCAAAATTGCAACAAAGATGTATACATTTATATAAAACGTTTTGTAGAAAAATGTGGTTAGATAAACATATGTATGAAACTCAGCTGTCCTATAGACACTGTTGGGCTAGCAAGAGCACATACTGGAAATGACGCCTGACATGTTTCGGACCTTTTGTAGTTTATCATTAATCAATGGAGTGATAAAGGGGGAGGAGCAGAAAAGAGAAGGGAGAACTCTGTGCCAGCTATCTGTAGCTATTGAAATAAGTTTTCTCAATTGTCCCGTTGCTTGTTGCCTCTGATGGCGGCTGGTTGGGGGTGTCTGGACTGGGCAGAAATGGCTGCATTGGGCAGTCCTGTGCACTGTGTGTGTGTTTTCATACATGTGTGACATGAAGTTAAAGCGTTTGTTACCCCAACACTTCACATTACTGATCTGTGCCTGCTGTACCATGTACTTGTATAAAAAAAGTCTCCTGTTTGTATTGCTTCCTTTTATGTGAAATCTCTGGTGTTTCTGCCAGTCCCTCTGCTGCCTTATTAAAAACTGACCACACTAAGCATAAGAGCACACCATAGTCTCTGTAGCTATGCTGGGAACTCTGTGCACTCTCCAATGATCAGACCTGGCCTGACCTCCCCCTCCCCGTTGCATAGCCATTCACTGGGAAGCTCATGCTTCTCCTCCTTCCCTCAGCTCTTATGCAGCTGAGAACAGAGGGAATGTGATCACTTATTTGTAAATTAAAAAAAAAAAAATTATATCTATACAAAATGTTTTGCCTTTTCATTTCTATTTTAAACTGAATGGGTTGTTTTACAAGGTCCTGAGGGTCTACAACCACTTTAAAGCTAATCTACTATATATTGGGCACCTACTTTCTTTCTTTCTTCTTCTTTCTTCTTCTTTCTTCTTTCTTTCTTTCTTTCTTCTTCTTTCTTCCTTTTTTTTTTTTTTTTTTTTAACTTTTTTGTCGGTATGTTCTATAAGAGAAGGTACGTTTACTGACTATTACCTGTTTTAGTCTCAAAATGAAAATAAAGATCAGACAGCATGAAACAGCAGGTCTTCATTACCAGATGTCCGGTGATGGTAATCCCAAAATGCTTTGTTGCTAGCAGTCACATGACAGATGTCCTGGGAAAGGTCTGATTAGTGAAAGGCATTGCAATGCTTTTTAACTCGCTAAACCTTTTTTTTTTTTTTTTTTTCTTTTTTCTTTTTTCTTATTATTATCCGCAACTGTGTGACCGTTTTATCTTATGTGTTAGGCCTCCTTTCGGCGTTTTGTACCAGTGATCCCGGATATGTGGTAGACCTTGTCCTGTATCAGTAGTAGAGATTAGTCTGTCTGATGCTTCTGCCCCTGCTAGATGGAGTTCATCCATAGTTTCTCTCAGCTTTTAAAACTTTTTTTTTTTTTTTTTTTTTTCTCACAAGTTTGTGTTTGTGGCAGAATTTAGTTGATGTGTTGGAGTTGTGTATTTTAGGCCTCGTGTACACTGCTGCTGGTAAACGGATGTTTTAAACGCGGGTTACTATCTCTCAAGTTTAAATCTTTTAGGAGAGGTTGTAGAAACGTCCCGTGTACATGAAGCCTTAAAGTGTTTATGGATCATTCACAATACATTTATGGGATCATACGCCCTTTATATTGTTAATCGCCTCTATTGATATGTTTCTTGGTGATGGTTGGGAATGTTTAAAAACTACTTTCTATTTAGGTTACCTTCTAATGTCCTATTTTTTCTGTTTGTGTCCTCATCTTGCACAGTTTCTATGTCAGTAACGCTGTGAAGTCTCCCTACCCATTATCATATTCCCAAGAGCTCATTCCGATCAGGGGCTCTTGCACACTGCCATATATCGGGACATATGGTCATTTAAAGTAAAATACATTTTGTATTTGCGACACCCAGGAGCCACAGCTGCTGCATAATTCAGCCTTCATTGCAGAATACATGATACACGTGTAAATGCTTCTGTTTACACACACACATGTATGGACGCATTTCTCTGAGCAAAATTTTTAGTTTGGAGAAATACAGTACTCTGTGTAATCAGAAGCACTGGTATTTCTGTGCATATAGCCGGGGTGTCAAACTCCATTTCATTGTGGGCCACATCAGTATTATATTTGCCTTCAAAGGGCCGGTTCCATGTGTAAGACGATGTCCAGAGCCCCCCCCAAATCAGAAGTAGAATCTCCCACCCTCCTTTACAACAGTGCACCCTTGTTACTTTGTGCTGTTTCCGGGAAGAAGCTGGGAAGCCAAAAGTGCAGGGTCTGGAGGAGGACCAGATGAGGCCTGGTGCAAGCTGCTATCTGGTGTGCTCAATGCTGAGACTAGGGGAGGAGAGATGTGGGGGTGGGGGGGGGGTGCGGCTGCACAGAGATGCAGGATCTATAGGAGGAGTTCTGTCGTCTGCTTAGACTAGGTGGGGGCAGAGATGAGGGGGTTGCCGCAGCAAAGGTGCAAGGGCCACATGAAATGTATCCTCGTATAGCATATTCTGTAATTTATGGTAAGATATCTGCAGCACTTGCGACTCCTAGGTGCTGCAAATATAGGCATATTTTACTCTGTAGGGCCATACACCCCTATGCAAGAGCCTTAAAAGTATACAGCAAGCTGCTTTTGTAGCGAGGTATTTTTATATGCGTCTCGCTGTGCTGCATTTTTGAAGAATCCTGTGACTTGAATCTGACAGGGAAATGTGCTAGAAATGCAGCACGCGAGACTATTTGCTGAAAGCGGATCCTGTTGAAAATGATTTGTTTGTCCCTGCAGCCTGCCTACGTGATAAATACATAACACCGCAGGCACTGAAAACTAATTTTAAATGGCAAACTAATAAGTTATTATTATTTTTTTTTTTTCACTCTCTAATCTGCCCTGAGCTATGCAATGTTTACATCCTCCAGTGCACTGTCACTGCTGCACAGGATCTGGGCAGAGCCATAAAGAATGCTGGGGATTTCCAACAAATGCACTGAGCCAGAGTTGGAGACGGCCATTAATTCTCTTATCACATGCCTGATGAAGGGGACCTGCGCGCCCCGAAACGTTGCACCTTCCTTTGTGATGTGACTTCCTTTCATTAAAACCTTTTTGGACGACTTATTGCTGATCCATGGTGGGCTGGCGAAGATGTACAGATGTTTGATGCTTCCAGGACCCAACTGGTAATCGCTGCAGCACCCACCATTTTATGAGCCATTTTGCCAGGAACGTGTGCGATAGGAATATTGAACAGCCATTAATTCTCTGTATAACCCTGGCCCTGCTTATGGAGGAAGCCGGAGGATTCAGGCAGCACTCAATCCTGACTAGGCTGGATGATAACCTCTGTAGTCTACCAGAATTGCACCGATATCGGTTTTTACCTACGAGTACCGATACTATTGGTCAAGTACTCACTGATGGCAAGTACTGATACCTTTGCAGTGTGATTTAGGCCCATTCATTTTGTATGGACTCAAATCGCACTGCTAAGGTATCGGTACTTGGTCACAGCAACTACTTGACTGAAAGTATCGGTACTCGTTGGTTAAACGGTATCAGTGCAACCCTACTTGTGAAAGGAATCGATATCAGTGCAACCCTAAAGTTTACATCTGTGTATACTACTCTATAGAAAATTAAAGAGGACTTGGTTGTCTGAAAGCAGGGTTTGTAGTATAAAGTTGCACTGATACTGTTTTTTTATCTACAAGTACCAAAACTTTGCGGTGCGATGTTGTGTCCATACAAAATGAACGGGCACAAATCACACTGCTGCAAAGAATCACAAGTGATTTGAACAGGAATGCGGTGCGATTCCTGACGTAATCGCAAGCAGTATTCCCCACCGCTCCTGTGTGTGAGTACCCAGTATATAAAGGGAAGCGCCATCTTGTGCAGCAATGGGCAGTTTATTAAAAATGTTCTAACCACTCACATTAAAAAGTACATATCTCGTCAAACCCAAATCTGCAAAGTGTCCCCGTCCTGTCCACGGTTGCTGGAGAAGTTCCGGGACTCCTGTGGGTACAGGGCGGAAGTGACATCAGCTTGGGGGCGGAACCACATATCCATCGCCTCCAGTCCTGTGAGCACCTCCAACGGGCGTGGTTTCCTATCACCACAGGGACACTATGCAGATTTGAATTTGATTAGATATAATGCAAGTTGTTATAACATTTTAATAAACTTCCCATTGCTGTAGTATATGGCGGTTCCCTTTCTATACTGGGTTCACACACAGGGGAGCGGTGGGAGAAATCGCATGCGATTCTTTCAATTTGCGCCCATTCATTTTGTATTGGTGAAATACTCCTATATCAGCACATCCCTAGTTATAAGTATACTTGCCTTTTTAAGGAGTACTTAAAGCGGTATAAAACCCAAATGAAAACTTTAATTATATTGCAGCTTACCTATTCTTAGATGTGATGGCTGCATTTGTTTGGCTACTATTTTCATCTATTGATTCAGCCAGTAAACCCATTTTTTCAAAAGAATAGGCTCTCTTGCAAGATGTATCCATTACAGAGATGAAATAAACCATTTCCAACAATCTTTTACAAAAAAAAAAACTTTTGTCCAAAAGGGAAAAAACAACACCAGTTGCTAGATTTGAACCATAATTTGTTGGTGTATTTAAAGCTGCTAGTATGTCTAACACCCCCCTTCCCTCCAGACTGACAGTGGCGGTGCCCCCTGTGTTCTTTCATCTAGAGAGGGGGCACTCTAATACTGGAGGTGTGTTACTGATCAGATCAGCAGGTAAAAGCGAAGGTCAAAAAAGCCTAAGAAAAAAATGAATGAAGCCACTACATCGAATGACTGGTAAGCTGCAGTACCCTGTTTCCCCGAAAATAAGACCTAGCGTGATTGTCGGTGATGGCTGCAATATAAGCCCTACCCCCCAAATAAGCCCAAGTCCTTGTAGGTCTTATTTTTAGGGTAGGGCTTATTTTCGGGGAAACAGGGTAGGGCTTATTTGGGGGGTAGGGCTTATATTGCAGCCATCACAGACAATCACGCTAGGTCTTATTTTCGGGGAAACCGGGTATATTACATATTTGGCTTGGCTTTAATGCCCCTTTTTAAAATACTACTAGTTTGGGGAGGTTAAAGCTGCAACTATTCTTTTAAAAACCCATTGTATGGTACACTTTGTTTTCTCGATCCAAACCTGAAAAGATTTGTATCTTCATTCCTGTGTGTGGTCATCCTTTTTATAGCATCCAATATAAAGAAAAAAGGAAAGATTTGCTCCTGTGATACTTTGGGAGTAGCCTAGATCCTATTTCAGGATTATGTAGTGAATACCTTCAGAGGGTGGAAGTTGAGCAGGTCATCTTTAAGCGTTCTGGTTTTGAATCAGATCAGAGTTCCTGATAAAATTTACGAGAGTTCCTGTTCATGAGGCATAATGTCTTTATTCTATTCTGCCTGTTTTAAAGTGAGCCTTTGTTTTGTCCATGTCGGGCACAGCAAAAAGACTCGGGTCAGGCCACTTGTACGCCAGGCATTCAGCCCATGTGGGTTCAATCTCGTTTTGGGAGGCTCCAGTGACTCGCTACCTGCAGGCTGAGATTGGCTGTGGCTGGACAGGGCTGAATGCTGTACAGAGTGGTGATACTTCTCATTTAGGACATCATTTTTGCTCAGGGACATATGCCTGCTATGCAGAAGGCCTGTGTTTCAGAAATACATTCCTAAATGCCTATAGAGCTAAACTTGAGTACCACTAGGTACAACAACCCCACCCAGCCCAGCTGCAATGTATTTCAGCCTGCCAAAGACTTTGGCAGGCGGCAAGCAGTGAGGCTGGTTGCTACACAAGTGTCTTCTGGGTGCGCTTGTACGGGTTAAATATTTAGTGTACATGTAACCTTAAAGTGTTACTAAACCCGCAACAGTAGGGAACCCCAAGTCCTGCACAGCACACTGGAGACCTCCTGGTAAAGACACAAGTATGCATGTATACACGGTTTTTGATTATGGAAGTTTGGCATTAAAGGGTTACTAAACCCACAACAGTAAAAGTAGTCTGCATATGCAGTAGAGATGGGCTTAGGCGTGTTCGAAATCCCACATGCCCGATCCCACCAGGAAGCCGACACTGCACATCGCTAATCGCAGCCAGTGAGACCTTTCCCCATCCGCAGCTGCACAGATTGGGGAAATGTCTCACTGCCTGTGATTAGCGCTGTGCAATGTCGGCTTTCTGGTGGGATTTCTAACACGCCTGAATGCAATAAAGCATTCTTGTTATACTTACTGTGGAACCTAAGGGGTTAATCCGCTGCATTGCATAAAAGACCAAAACATTCCCCTAGAGCGGGACTTTTGAGGCACTACCATCAATGATGCAATGTTAGTAAAAAATATATAATTTTATTACAAAATTCAAAAGTACAACAAAAAATAGTATCTAAAGATACTTCTATAGCACATGTATTTTGGAAATGGTAACTCTCACTTAATGAACCCTGATGAAGGATTCCCCGAAACGCGTCGGTTTAGTGAGACTTATTACATTTCCACTTTTGGTTTTCCTCTCAATGTGATGCAGTTGTGTCCAAATTACATGTCCTTGCTTTTTGATGTATCCCATTGTATATATTGTTTGTCTGATTTGTATTTTTGTATATATTTTTTGTTGTACTTTTGAATTTTGTAATAAAATTATATATTTTTTACTTACATTGCATCATTGATGGTAGTGCCTCAAAAGTCCCGCTCTAGGGGGATGTTTTGGTCTTTTTGGATTTTTGGGATGTGGGCTTTCACACTGAAGCGGTGCGCTGACAGGACGGTGAAAAAAGTCCTGCAAACCGCTTCTTTGGAGCGGTGAAGGAGCAGTGTATTCACCGCTCCTGTCCATTGAAATCAATGGGACAGCGTGGCTATACCGCGGCAATACCGCGGCAATAAAAGTGATTTTAACCCTTTTTCGGCCACCAGCAGGGGTTAAAACCGCACCGCTAGCGGCCGAATACAGCTGCAAGAACGACGGTACAGCAGCGCTAAAAATAGCGCTGTTGTACCGCCGACGCCCCCACCGCCCAGTGTGAAAGGGGCCTAAGTAAACCTGTTTTGCAAATTGAAAATTTTGCTTTAAACCATTCGATCTTGGTGTGGAGTTAAGTAATTGCTACATTTCTGGGAAAAAATACTGACTGTATCTCTTTCCTATTAATATTATTGGCAACAATTCCTATTTTTGCTGGCCAGGTGGCAACACTGTGCAGAGTTCAGTCTGCGTCCTCGGCATGTGTTTGCTCTCATCTATTGACTGGTGTTTTTTTGCTACTAAATTGATAACTGTGTTCTCTGACTGACTGTAGCTTTGGGGCCTGCAGATTCTATATCTTCATATTCCAACCAGTGCACATTTGTACCTCCCATTTGTATTGATTGTCCTGCAGTCTATGAAATCATGTGAGCGCATTAACAGTGGTGTTTTGTTTTAATGCACATTAGACTGTCACGCAAAGAGATAAAGCTTTCTGGTTTCTGAGTTTATAATTTACCTTCTCAGGTTACTGTTATTTATCTCCAGTGGAACCTGTGTTCTCCTTTTAAGCAAAGTAGGCCACTCATAGATCTTCATAATACATGAGCCGTGTGAAAACCGATAATAAGGAAAAGAAATGAGGTTGTGATTTCAACACAATAACCATTAGTAGGACGTTCCACACCTACACTATTAAATTACAAAAAACAATTCTTCACAGAAGTGTCATTTTTAAACAATAACTTTTTAGTTTTATTTCTACCTTTTCCCTTTCTCATTTATGATGGACGTACGTGACTTTGGTCCTTTTTTTTTGTGTGTGTATTAGAGCTGCACGAATAATCGTTAAAAAAAAAATAAAAAAAAATTGTGATCTCGATTCAAACCCCCTCACGATCTTAATCCGGCATTTCCACGATTCAGTGCAGAGCCATTCTCTGCTCACAGCTGTCAATAAAAAAAAAAAAAAAAAAGCCAGTTGGCAAAGTTTCATAACATTACTCATAGTTGAGATAAAAAGAAACCTTGTATCATTTGGTTCTTTTAGATCAAAGGGATGAACTAGGTCTGTAAATGAGGTCAGTTTAACCACTTGCTTGCAGTTCTGAATTTTTTTTTTCTTTACTAGTGTGTGTGTGTGTGTGTGTGTGTGTGTGTGTGTGTGTGTGTGTGTGTGTGTATATCTATATCTATATGCCCCCAGACAATAAAAGAAGAAAAAAAACAAAAAAACTTTCTTCCCCTGCAAAATAAAAGCATAATGTGCTAGTATTAACTGCATATTGGCACATTATGAAATGCTTACCTTAGAACGAAGCCCTCCAGTGGCACCCTGTTTACGCTGAGATTGCTTCTATCTTCCCCCGATCTTCCTTCTGGGTTCGCAGACTCTGGCTGTGTGATTATCCATGCGTGCAGGAGCCCTTGGTTACTGCACTGTGCTCTTAAGAGCGCATGCACCGGTGATGTCACTGGCTGCATGCAGGGTCAATATCTCAACGGTGCACGTTTAGGCGATCTTCATTTTTACCTACAGGTATGTTTTATAGGCTTGCCTGCAGGTAAAAATCACAAACCGAAGTTTACTACTGCATTAAAATGGGAGAGGATGCTTCTCCACTGATGCCCATCACTTGACCTGATGCCATGGCATGGAACAGGTAAGTGAAGATGGTACCAGCCGTTCAGTGTGCCCTCACCTTCTGTAATTCTGGAATATACCGTATTTATCGGCATAACACGCGCACACACACAGGCGTTTAACGCACACCTTCATTTTAGGAGGGAAGTTTCAGGAAAAAAACTTAAATTTTAAATAAAGAACTTTGAAGCAAATTAAGGGTCAGTGCCCATCAACTCAGCCTCACAATTGCCCCTCTGCAGCCTGATCAATGCTATCTGCAGCCTCACAATTGCCCATCAATGCAGCCTGATCAATGTCCATCAACAGCCTCCCCTTAGATTACTGCTGTCTCAGAGGGGGACAGGAAGGGGGGGGGGGGTGGAACGAGCGCCGTCAGATTACATACAGTGAGAATCTCCTGTTTACTCTTTAATACAAAGTCCCGCCTCCTGGACCGCCTTCTTTGATAGACAGAACACTGGCCCAATGCCGGAACAGGAGGCGGGACTTCCTATTAGAGGCCGCTGAGTAAACAGGAGATTCTCGCTGTATGTAATCTGATGGCGCTTGTACCACCCCCCTCCCCGTCCCCTCCTAGGCAGACCAAATTCAGTATCGGCGTATAACACGCACACACTATTTGCACCCAATTTTCAGGGTGAAAAGGTGCATGTTATACGCCAATAAATACAGTAGTACTAAAAGGAAAATATTCCTTTTTTTCATGAGACTACCTGCCATCTTTAATTTAGGAAAATAAACTTGGTATAATCTGGTTAGGAGGAAATGGCACAATCTCTTCATAAACACATTCAATAGATAACTTTGTATTGTGTTATGGCAGACCAAACCAATAAGACATTATCTCATAGGAAGTCTCCTTTTTACTGACATGTTTACTGAGTATATTGGATCCCTCGCCCAAATCCTTCCAGCTTATACTGGAAGGGTGGATGTGTCTTGAGTTTATCACAGGGCAGCATTGATCCTGCATATAGTCCATTCTCAATGTAGTACAATCTGAGGTCATTGCTGTGTGACTGGTGACCCGGTCACCCTGCTGGCACTGGATCTGAGATCAGGGAGGATCCATCGGTGTTTTTGTTGGAGAGTATGCCAGCTCGAAGGCCCAAGCAAGTGTTGGCAGCCAGCAAATGTGATGCACAATGAAGCTTCACACAGGATAAAGCCAAAGCACAGAATATATTGTAGGTATCCCGAGAAGGGCTGCTGGGACGTCTGAGGGGGAAGACTAGTAATGAGACAAGTAGAAGAAGGGGTTGTAGAAAGACCATCTGGCCGTGGAATGCGGAGGAGTGGTCCTAGATTTAAGCAGGCGATGATGGCGAGGCTATTTAAAGATCATTCCAGGCAAGCTGTGCACTCGTCCACATTTTTTAAATTGGTTTAATAGCTTCTTTACTAGAAGAATCACACATTCGCTTATACAGGAATGTCTGAAATCTCTTTGTACAGTGTGAAAAGAAGCAGGGATAACTTTTTATAGGCCCAGGACGGCAGCATTTATCAAGTCTCTCCGTCTGTAGCCTGCAGGCCCATTGCAAAATGATTTATAGATTTAAAAGATAACTTTTTGTAAATGTTTTTCTGAGTTCAGTTGTATATAGCACAGCCTTGTCTCCTAGTTTCCAGGAAGGTCAGTTAAAATGATTGTAAAGGTTTAAGTTTTTTTTATTTTAATTAAAAAAAAAAAAAGAAAAAAAGATTTATACTTCTAACAGTACCTGCTCTATTTTGCACAGGGCGGCCCTAGACGTCCTCTTCTCGGGTCGCCTGTGGGTGCTTCTGGTCTCTCCCGCACTCATGTGGGCTTGCTGCCAAGCCGGCTTTGCCTGTCCATAAAAAACCCAAGAGCGCATCTCGGCCTCGCCCCCTCCTCACTTGCTGTAATTGACTGCAGCAGGAGCCAATGGCTTCTTCTGCTGCTGTCTCTGGGCCAATGAGAAAGGAGAGAGCCAGGAGAGCCTCTACTCTCTTGCACATCGCTGGATAGAGATCGGGTTCAGGTAAGTATAAAGAGGGTGCAGGGGGTAGCTACATGCAAAGTTGTGTGTATTCTTAACCTTCCTTCATGCAGAGAATGCTTTTTGGCTCTGTTCACACCTAGGCGTTTCGTTTTTCAGGCAGAAAGTCGCTTGTTTTTTGCCGCGTTTTCTGTACAGGTCAGAAGGTCACCAATGTAAAAAGCAGAAAACTCCTGTAACCTGCCAAAAAAGAAGCTCCCGTAGGTTTTGCTTCAGATGACAAAAACGCTCAGATGTGAATAGGGGCCATTGACATTGATAGGATTTTTTTTGTTGGCCGTTTTTTGGAGCTGAGGCTTACAGCAGAAAAACGCCTAGATGTGAACAAAGCCTTAAGGTTAAACCTTCAGCCTGTACAATCCCATTAAAGGTAAAGTATACTACCTTTTCCATCAAACTGGATTATAAATTCATTTTAAACTGGAAATGATAAACTAAAGGTGGTCCTTTTTAAAAAGTTAAGCTCATATGTTTAGCATGGGCATACATTGTTGATGAACTTTTAAATGCGGGTATGGGGCAAATCTGTTTTGTTTTACACCCCTGAACCTGCTCTAAAATACTCCCTTAAATGACACAATGTGCACATTAGATAACCTAGACTAAAAAAAAAAAAAAAAAAATTCAGATGCCATTTTTTTTTTCTGCCTAAGGCCTCGTGCACACAGGTATGTGAATTTATGCTGCATTCTTTTCTGCCAGAACTTCTCTATCAGAGTTGTTGCATTTTTTTTTTTTTTCATGCTTACCGGAGTATGACATTTATACGTGTATGAGAGTAAATTCATTCAACTGGCTAGAATATTCATTGTAGCCACAAGAATACATTTATGTGCCTGATCGATATTATGCTCATACCTGTCCAAAAGCATCATTGGGGAAATTTTGTATGCACAAATAAGTGTATAAATGCCTGCATGTGCATTGCCACATGAAATACCATGCAGCTGCGTTCATGGGCATAAAAAAAAAAATAAAATAAAGAAATGCCGGACACCCCTAACAGCGTCTTTTTTTTTATTTCTTTTTCTCTGCAGTGTGCATGAGTTCATAAAATGTCATGAGTAACATTTTCATAATTCTATTATGATGTGGTGGTTCGTGACAAACTCACTGCTCAAAAGAAAGAAAAAAAACCAAACACCGCTCACCACAGCAATGCGGTGGAAGCGAGGCATTTTTCCTCCTCTATGCATTGGGGCTGCTCTGGAAATGGTTTGCAGCATAGCCCCCATTGCATCTATTTTTATTTTTGGGTTAACATATTCTGCAAACACTGACTCGTCCTTATGCTTTACTCTCTGTTAAAACTTGAGCTGTGATGTATTGCAGCTTTGTCAGCCGACTTAACAGGACTGAGCCTCGGGGGAGGGGGAGTGGTCTGGTCTTGGGGAGGATGATGAAGCCGGAGACCTTGATTTAAATCTCGCTGTTTGCTTTATTGTACTCTTGTCAAGTTCATTTCCACTTTATACTTCAGGCCTCAGATATTGGAATGTAATCTGTCTGGATATGGGATTAGTATTGTGATGTACAGCGGTATGCGTCACTAATAATTTTCAGAGTTTTTTCTGAAATTAGCCGTTATTTTAATCCATTTTGTGCAGCTGAAATTAGCGGTTGTTAACCACTTAATGACCAGGCCATTTTTTTGCAATACGACATTGTGTCACTTTAACTGACAATTGTGCGGTCATGCAAGGTTGTAGACAAACAAAATTTATGTCTCCCCCCCCCCCCCCATAAATAGCTTTCTTTTGGCGCCATTTGATCACTTCTGCAGTTTTTTATTTTTTGCACAAATAGGTAACAATTTTGAAGACCGAATATTTTTTACTTTTTGCTATACTATCCCCAAAAAAAAAAAAAAAAATTAGGCCAATATGAATTCTTCATATTTTTGGTAAAAATCGCAATAAGCGTATATTGATTGGTTTGCGCAAAAGTTATAGCGTCCACAAAATAGGGGATATTTTATTTTTTATTTATTTATTTTTTTTTTTTTTTACTTGTAATGGCGGTGATCAGCGATTTTTAGCGGGACTGCAACATTGCGGCGGACAGATCGGACACTTTTCCGTGACATTTATACAGGGATCAGAGCTAAAAATAGCCACTGATTACTATGTAAATGTCACTGGTAAGGAAAGGGGTTAACACTAGGGAGTGATCAAGGGGTTAAATGTGTTCCCTAGGGAGGCGTTTCTAACTGGGGGGAGGGGACTGACAGGGAGTGTAGACTGATTAGGAACAGCAGATCTCGACTGCCCTGACAGAATGGGGATTTATTATTATTATTATTATTATTATTATTATTATTATTATTATTATACAGGTTTTATATAGTGCCAACAGTTTGCGCAGCGCTTTACAACATGAGGGCAGACATTACAGTTACATTACAATTTGGTACAAGAGGAATCAGAGGGCCCTGATGTATGTTTACATTGACAGATCTGTATTCTGGCTCTGAGGAGTGACCGCACCCCCTAGAGCTCTTAAAGTGGCCGACGTACACCTAAGGCAATTCGTGCAGCCGTGCCAACCTGCCGCAGTATGACGGCGGCTGGCCGATAAGCGGTTAAAGTATTACTTAACCCACAACAGAAAAATCAGTCTGTAAATGCAGTAAAGCATGCTTGTTGTACTCACTGGAAACTAAGGGGTTAATCCTCTGACAGAGGGTCAGGAGCCCTGCAGCCTCATAGGACAGCTCAGTGCACTACAAGCTTTAACCAGACACTGATAGAAGTCACAAGACTAATATATACTGCTGATGAGAAAAGGTATTTAGCAGTTCATATTTACTAAAATAATTGCATTTCCATGTTCTGTGTACTGTAGGAGACCAGATATAGTGAATGCAGGGTCCTGGGTTTAGTAACACTTTAAAGCCTAATTAAACTTTCAATTTGTCAGCTAAATAAATTCCATGCACCTCAAAACAAAAGTGCCAAGTCCTAAAGTTAATTTTTCTTTAGAAAGCAGTCAGAGCCGAGTAGAAAAGCCTCTTTGCTGGCAGTATGCTGTAGTGGCAGTCCCTTGGTTTCTGGGTGGAAGCAATAGTCTTTTCTACGTTTTTTTTTTTTTTTACGCCCCCCCCCCCCTTCATTCAAGAGGCTGTACTGTAGCTTCCGTTAATGAAAAGCCATCTATGAATTGAAGATAGCTCTTCAACTAAAGCAGAAGCCATCAGCTCAATAGACCCTTCACAGCAAGTACTGTCCCTTGTACTGATTTTAGTAAAAAAAAACCAAAAAACCTTTGGCTTCAACTAGAAATGATACTAGCATGCAGCTTTGCATCTGGATAAGTCATTTCACAGTGATTTGGTAAACTAGTTCATCTTTTGTAAAGGGAAAAAATAAAAAAATGCCCATCTCTTTGCAGGTAAACAAAATGCATTTTTTTTTTTTTTTTTTTTTTTTTTTACATTGCATCCTGTAAAAGCAGCATATCGTGGGTGCAATGCTTGGATGCTGTAAACCCTCAGTACACTGTCTGCCATACCTCTGATACATGTGATGTACAGGAGCGCTCACCAGCGACTTCGCAGTCCATTGAGAACTACAAGCCATCAGCCACAGTGGTCTCTTCATTCACGGGAAACTGAATGACGCAGCCTTGTGGGCAGAGCCCACACACCTGTGCTGGTTTAAGATTGTGTCTGCGGGGGGGGGGGAGTGCTGGAGCTGAGGAGGCGAGTACATAGGAACAGGAACTAAAGGTGAACCCGATGGGTTTTACTTCCTCTTTTTGTTTTCTCCCCGCAAGGCCTGCAAATTGAAAGCATAATGGGCTAGTATGCATCATATACCAGCCCATTATGACACATGCCTGCAAACGAAGCCTGCGCTGTCCCCTGTGCAGGACGCATCCATCTTCGCCCCTCTTCCTTCCAGTGTCGTGGACTTCGGCTCTGTGACTGGCCAGAGCCACGTGACGTCACTCCCGCACAGGAGCCGTCAGTCATGGCAATCGCTGGGGGAAGAAACGGCAAGGAGGTCCGTTTCTTCACAGCGCATGCGCCAATGACATCAGCGCGCTACAAGTGAAATATCTCCTAAACGGCGCTAGGCTTACCTATAGGTAAAAGTAAGACAAAGGGGTTTACAACCACTTTAATAGCCATTTAAATCCCTTTGTGTCAACTTGTGTGCATGTTATCAGGCCAAAATCACCAAAAACAAACAAACTTTTGATCGGGTCATTTGGGTACTTTCTGTTTTCTATTATGATCTAAAAAGAGTAAACACAGTTGATAATAAATGGCTTCAGCCAAACATTAACCATGAGTGAAAAAAGTTTGTGTTCTCATTCATATTCTCAGGAAATCATAAATTCAGCCAGGGTATGTAAACTTATAAGCACAACTGTGTGTGTGTAAAAAAAATAAATAAAAAAAGTGTATGTGTGTGTATATATATATATATATATATATATATATATGTGTGTGTGTATATGTGTGTGTATATATATGTGTGTGTATATATATATATATATATATATATATATATATATATATATATATATATATATATATATGTGTGTATGTATGTGTGTGTGTATATAGCACTAGGAGTGGCTCAAAATGTGTAATAATTATGATATAATTTTTTTATAAATGTAATCGCATGCGTTGGGGCACATATATGTGGAAATGTTTATCACCACGCACAAACTGGCTCCTAACCTTCTTTTTTTTTTTTTTAGATTTATTTTTAGCTCCTAACTTTTTAGCTGCTTCCTAGATTCAAAGCAAATTTGTCAAGCCCTGCTGTATACACTAGTAATGGCAGCATCATATAAAGGGGGGTGAAGAAGGTCCGCCTTGAACAGTGCGGGTTACTTGATGTATTGCATTTACTTTTGCAGATGTAAGAAGGTATGATTGTAGAGGATGGAGCTGTGCAGACAGATGTACCCTCTACATCAGTAGTAGGTGACCATTGGTCAGTCAGCCGTCCTCCGCTCATCCCCCCCCCCCCCTATGCCATTCATAGATGAACCATGAAAACGTTGAGGAAAGGCCGCTCACGAGTCCCAGGCTCCACAAATCCACTTTAATCCAAGACTGGCTGTGCTTAGCTGAGGATTTTGCTGGCCGCAGGGAGCAGCACACTGCCGTTCATCTTTCATCGCAGAAAGTAGGTGTCAGTAGCTGTCAGGAGTTTTAGCATTTGTACAAAGGTAACAAGATGACTGATCACTGGCTCTGGTGTCGACTATGATTTGGAAACATCCTCCTGGAAAAAAAAAAAAAAGGGGTCAGTGACAGAGGTGGGCGCAGCGTTGTTATTCCCGGCTCCACCGTCCCTCTTCCTGGACACCCTCAGGGCTGTTTATTAAACAATATTTGCACAGGCAGTGCTCTGTTTATGGAAATCCTGCAATAATGCGGAGTCTGCCTCGAATTTACACACCACAAATCCTGAAACACAAGGCCCTCAATTTCCTCTGTGTCTGTAGTTGACATTTTAAAAATCATTCCAAGGGGACTTTTGTAACTTTTTTTTATTACAACTGGGGAATCTGAGGAGCACAAACATTGCAGACTAGGAGAGAAGGAAGAAGTCATCCGTACCATGTAAACCTTGCCAAATTGCTTTTAAAGAACATTAAGGTGAAATAATTATAATGCGGCTCTGGCAGGGAAGAGCTCTTGGCCGTCTGGGCTCCGCACTAATACCAAGGCACAGGAATTATACTCTTGAAATACTCAGGTATTTGTAAATAGTGCTCTGTGTTCCAGGAGGTCATGTGAGGACAGCGCTGTGTCTGCACATCCACATTGCACCTCTTGGCTCCCCTTTTTGTTGTCACTGCTTCCTTCCTGTTACAATCTGTGAAAAGATTGCGATCAAGGAAACGCTCATCATATTACTCGCAGTCACAGGCCCTTTTAATTTTCATATAAATTGGGTCATTGGGGTTGATTTATCAAAGGAAAATAGACTGTGCAGTTGCTCCAGAGCTTAGTAAATAAGGTGAAGCTTCACTTTACAAAGGATAACCAATAACATTCAAAGAATATTAAAAAAAAAATTGCCTTTTCCTTGCACATGATTGGATGATCGTGAGCGTCAACCCTCATTTACTAAGCTCTGGAGCAATTGCACTTGCAAAGTGCATGGTCTTATTTGCCTTTAGTAAACCAACCCCAGTGCCAGTCTTTTTGCAAAGGATCTGTAAATGTGGAGGCTGAAAACTGACATCCTGTATCTGATCCATCATCTGTGTGCACTTTTTTTATTTTTGAATTGGTGTTAAGTGCCCAGGCAGGGTGTAGTGGGCTGGCTGTCGACAACAAGGGGTTGATCTTGGCTCCATTCACACTTGGGCAAACTGTCATGTAACTGGACACATGACAAGTCTCGCCTCATGGTTTTTCATGACAACCGTTCAAATGTGTGACCTAAAGTGGTTCTAAAGCCTTAAGGTTCTGTGCCATTGGCTCCCGCTGCTGTCAATTAAATGCTGTGACACAAGAGCGGGAGGTGGGGCCAAGCTGCCCACTCTGTCAATAGATGCAGATGGGGCAGCTCGGGAGCGAGCATGCATGGGTGCCCCCCATGAAAGCGGCATGACTTTGCTCTGACTTTCACCTGAATGTTATACATTCGATCGTTGTCTGTGATCATTGTTCAAAGTCAAATCCATCCAAGGTTGCACGACAAAGTCATGCAACTTTGAAGTCATACAAGTGTGAATGGAGCCAGCTGTGCATGGTAGCCAATCAGCTTCTAACTTCAGCTTGTTAAACAGTTGCACCAGATGTTGCACTCTCCAATTTTAGTAAATCATCCCCTATTTAAGTGAAAGTGACTTTTTATTTAAAAAAAAAAAGCTTTTTTTTTTTTTTTTTTTTTTTTTTTTTTTTTTACAATACTGTTTCCTTATATTGTGTGAAGAGTGGGGTAGATTTACTAAAGTCAAATACTGTGCACTTGCTCCAGAGCTTGCATGAGGGGAACCTCTGCTGACTTCCTTCATCCTGTCAGTTTTTTTTCTATTTTCTTGCATTTGATTGGATATTTTTTGCGTAGTAAAGCGTCATCTCATCTCATATATTGGGCAATTGTACTTGCAAAGTGCACAGTCTGTTTGCCTTACCCTAGGCAGTGACACAGATACCTGAAGTGGGACCCTTACAGGAATTAGAAGAAGACTTGGGCTGGCGTTTTTCAGTTTAGGTGTTAGAGCTCTTTCATATGGGTGGGCGTGGTAAAAACCGACCGGTTCACACAGGGGCGGCACGACTTGCAGGTCGCCTCACACGACTTCAGCGGCAACTTGCAAAACGACTTCTGTATAGAAGTCAATGCAAGTCGCCTGAAGTCGCCCCAAAAATACTACAGGAACCTTTCTCTAAGTCGGAGCGACTTGCGTCGCTCCTATTAGAACGGTCCTGTAGTACAGAATGGGAGGCGATTTGTCAGGCGGCTAGCTCACCTGACAAGTCGCCCTTGTGTGAACCGGTGTCTTGCCGAGATAGTTCCCTCGGCGGATAAGGTCCCCCCCTGCAATGCGCAAGCGCTGCGCTTGCGCAGTACGAATGACCAGGAGCCGCCGAAAATAGCCGAAGATGAAAATCTTCAATCAGCTGTACACAACGCCTGCGCCCTGAGTCCAGGCTGAAGCCCCACCATCCAAGTGGACCTAGAGGGGGAATAAAAAAGTGCCGAGCGAGGCCGTGCCCGAAGCGTGGCGGGCAAAGCGAGCCCGCGAGGTGCCCTCTTACAGGCGCGTTGTACAGCTGATTTCTTCTCTATTTCTCTTCGGCTATTTCCGCCGGCTCCTACTGCACAGGCGCTGCACCTGCGCAGTAGAGGGAGGTCCTAATCCGCCGAGAGGAAGTTTCTCGGCAGAACACCGGCACTTATGATTTTTACCTCCCCCTGGCCACCCACCCGAATACAGAACAGAGCCGTACACATGCTGTGGTTGTGATGCTTTGCTTTGTGGTTGCATCATTTTTAACTCTGGATTCATACTCGTCCAATGAGCTTAATAGGGCCATACTGCAACTGCATGCGATTTGCAGTGAGGTAGTGCAGCAATATAGGGTTAAATCAGTGGAAATAGAATGCCTCCTTACTGCTTGACAAATGCCATCTGAAAAGTGATCCAGACATCTCTCTTCAAAGGGCAGCACACAGTGTGAAAGAGCCCTTTAAAAATGGCATCAGTTAGTGGGGATTGGGAGCGAGGGATGGGAGTGGGGTCATTTTTATCCCAGAGAAGGGGCTTTGTAAACACCATTCAGGCATAGACCATGGCGGTGAGAACTAGGTTTTATTTTCATTTGTACTCAGTATGTTTACTGCCAAATTTGATTGGTGGTGGGAGATATAGATTTTACACTAATAATTTATTATATAGGATTTATAACGCCAACAGTTTGCGCAGCGCTTTACAATATGAGACACAGTACAGTTATAATACAATTCAATACAGGAGGGATATATTTACTATTTAAAGTTAAACTCCAATGAGAGGAACAGCCTTTTTTATTTTTTATTTTTTTGTGCAAGCTTTATGTTAATATTGGTGTATAGGTCTAGTTCTAATCTTTCGATCGGTCAGAGCATGTTTCGCTACTTTGTTTTTTAACACAATCCCTCTCCAATATTGACACGTTCTCGGCTCTCTATCATGTACACTTGGTTTATTACCTCGGATATTTTACGTCTTGATTGTAGTGTCAGATCAGAGAAATTTCTGTCTTTGCAAGATTTTTTTTTTTTTTTTTTTCTTCAAAACCAGTTTAGACCGCCTTAAATATTAAGCTCAAAAATACTTAAGACAGCTGCAGGTCTGTTATCGCAGCATCAAGAAGCAAGTGTCAAATGATATTTGCACAGGATATTCTTGCTCATCCCCTTTTATATTTGCTCTTTGCTTGAATTCTTCTGACATTCCTTTCTTCAGAAGTGATTTCTGTGCAGCATGCATACTTCTGCATTAATCCAGTTTGTTTAGGGAAAACCTGTCTATTATTCCAAGAATTATGCAAAAAAGATAATGATTGTCACTGTGGCCTTACAGTACTGATCGCCTTGTTTATCTACTGGTAAAATCTAAAATTATTGGTTGTAGGCAACAATTTTGGTCTTCAGACATCACTCACTTGTATGCCCTGTTGAGTCATGTAGAGAGCTTGAGTGCAGGGTAAGGTTTGAGTCAGCAGGGGGCATGTTGGAGCTCTGCAGAGAGGCTGCTGCTTCCACACAGTGAGAAAGGTCCCACTTCTGCAGCTGCTAGCAGTGACCATGCCTTTCTACATTGGGATTTTTAATGATAATGGTAAACAGGACAAGTGGGGGTGAATCTCCATAATGAGGACACACATCAAAACCTGACGGGTCCACTCTATCCAAATATCCAAAATATCGCTTTAGCCTGCAGTTTTATGGCGGTCTTGTGGGAGTAAACTCCTATGCATGAAGTTTACCTATAGGTAAGTCTTTAATGAGGCTTACCTACATGTACAGTATAATCTCCTAAACATGCGCCATTTTAGGAGATATTTACTTGCAGCTGGTGACGTCACATGTGCTCTGAAGGCGCGGGGAGGGGGGGGGGGAGCATCGATGGTTTCAAAAAACTATTAGATAAGCACCTGAATGACCACAACATACAGGGATATACAATGTAATACTGACATATAATCACACACATAGGTTGGACTTGTGTCTTTTTTCAACCTCACCTACTATGTAACTATGAAGGAACAGAATACCTGTGCCGTTCCTTCAGAGCCGTGCCACAAACGCCGACTCCCGCGGGCACGCGTCATCACCAGCTCGACCATTTAGATCGCTGAAGCCTGCGAATCCGGAAAGGAGACCAGGTGAGGATGGACGCGCCTTCAGCGGTGACAGAACGCCGCTGGAGGGCTTTGTTTTCAGGGAAGTCTGTCATAATGTGCTAGTATATGATGCATACTAGCACTTTGTGACTTAAACTGCCCAGGGCCCAATTTTTATTTTTTATTTTTGATGCAGTCTGACACCAGAATATGGTGCTGGAGGATTCAGGCTCCATTCACACTTTGCGAAAACACCAAATCGCGTGGCAGTTGCTGCACAACATGCGTTTGGGTGTCATTATCCTTTAAATGACACCCAGAGCGCAATGCGATTCTGCCGCCGATGTCGCGCAGCAATGCCTTTCAAAATTGAGGTTGGTCACCCGAATAGGAGTAGGAGCATTGTTTTGGGGACAGCGGCCTGTAGGACAGCCAATTTAAGTGAATGTGATATTCCAAAATTGCATGCAAATCGCTAAACAAAAGCGAACACTTGTTCCCACTACGTGAAAGTGTGACTGGTACCTTTTTAGTGGAAGTTCAAAGAACACCGAAAAATGGACGGGTTTCCTGGTGCCATGCTAAAACCAGCACATTGTAACAAAGGGGTTAATATGGCCACTTCCCACCAAGAGCTCTTTCTGTCCTCTGATTGGTCCAGTACTCGCACTACTCGTGTCCTGGAGCTGTTTGTGTTGCCTTTTCATATTTTGTAATTGATTTGGACTTGTCTCCCATATCAGGAGGTAATTACATTTTATATGTAAAGGTTTAAAGGCCCCTGCAGCAGCCGCGGTTAATTATACTTTTTGTTCCACCTGCTGCTTTGTTTGTAGAAGGAAAGGGCGCTTGTTTTCCAGATGAGTGCTGGGAGAACATCCTGTTTTTTTTGCGTATTGTTTTCTCTACAAATGACAGGTAATGTCATCTCTGCTGTATACCGGGCTTTGTGTATGACATGAGAGCCCTGCGTACAACAATGACGCCAGCTCCATCTTGGATCGCACTTCGCTCTGCTGTCCCATACAACCTTTGTGGGCAAATATTGGCATTGTTTCTAGATTATTTGTGTTGGGCCTGTATTCAGCAGCGATTATGGACACTTTATTTAAAAAACAGAATGTCAAAAAGTGAAAATGTTCCCTTGTAGTTACTAGGGTAGGGCTGCCACCACACTGCAATGATTTATTACTCATTTAGGTCTTGGGGACAGAAACAATACTGTTATAATTACCTGACCCCCTCTTCCCTGGCAGCCGGTGCTCCCTTATGTTCCAGCAGTAAACTGTTCCTTGGCATCTTCACATCCAATACAGGGTGTTGGCCCTGCATCAGTCTTGAAAATGGCAGAGGGTATCCAACAGCTGGTGCATGGAGGAGAAAAGGCTGCAGGGACCGGCGTTCCAGCACAGAGGAGCCTGCAGGACTGAGGGATTGTAGAAGAACTGCCTTTTGCAGTAACATATAGTTACATAAATGAGCTTTTATTCCTTGCAGTCTGTTTGCAGTCCCACTGCAAGGGAAGGTTTTTATTTTCTATGGTTTTCAGCTTTAAGGCCTCAAGCACGTTTTTTTTATTTTTTTTTCTCCCTGCCTCTAAACTCTCCTGCATGTTGGCCAATATGTCCATACATACTTAGGCTTTTAGCAGCATTTCATGGCAGGGGCTTTTAGAGGCAGGAAAATAACCCCACTGCCAGTGTGTCACGGAGCAGCAGAGTTTTGGCAGAAGGAAAAAAACGCTTGATGCTTGTAACCGCTTCTAAATAAATGGTAACGCTAGGCGCGTTTAGAGCGTTAATTTCAATAACCAGTATAAATTATTTCAGGCACTTTAGCGCTGGAAATGGCCTCTGCTAAGTGCCTGAAAACTGCCTCCCATTCATTCTAGTGTGACTTTTCACACTGGGGCGGTGCGCTTGCGCAATGTTATAAAAAGTCCTGCAAGCAGCATTTTTGGGTCGGGTTGGGAGCGCTGTATTTAACGCTACCAAAACTCCCTGCTCATTGGAATGAATGGACAGCGCTTTCAAATAGTTGTAAAACGGGCGTTTTGAACCCTTTTTTTGGGTTAAAAGCACCCCACTAGCAGCCGAAAAGTGGCGCTAAAGAGCTGCTTAAATAGCGCTAAAGCGCCACTTAACCGAGCGGCGCTTTAAACGTGAAAGCACTCTTAAGAAGTATGGGATTGTTTTTTTTATTTTCGAATTATCACGACTGCCTAGCTGGATGCAGCATTGGTCCCTCACCGGCTCTAACATTTGAGAACTGAGCGATCACTCGAGCGAGCACCCTGAGCAAAGAGCCGGTGACTGTCAGTCACTGGCTCTCTGCTCTGTCCCCCATGCACTTATTGGAGCGCTGAGCTGTGGAGGGGGCGGGAGCGTCCGGCTCGGGCTCTCAGCAGCTCGCTGAGTGGCTGAGGCGGGTGTTGGTACAGGCATGTGGGCGGATACCGACCTCATTGTCACGATTTTACCCGAGCCTGGGACCGCCTCTGTGGCTTCAGCCCACTGTCTGCTGAAAATGAGTCGCAGGAGTGCAGAACGAACTGCATGCCTGTGATCCTCAGGAGAAGCACAGCCCAGCGAGCTTTGGCTGTACTTCTCCTTTTAAGCCAGTATTTTCTGTTCAACTGATGGCTTTTAAAGCTATGAGTGGCTGACTAAACTTTCACCTCTGTGCTGAAAGGATAACTCCACTTTGGTGGGGGGAAAAAACAGCAAGTAAAAAATGTACACAAGTCATATTGTAATTTGAATGTTATTAAAAATTACCTTTCCTTTTCATTCTACAGCCGCTGTAATTTTCTGAAAATGCAATATGACAACCTGGGGGGTTTCTGTACACAGAATTCCCCCCAGAAACCTAATTTCCTGCTTATTTGGCTCACTGATTTTCTCAGAAGTCTGCACAAAGTCAGATATCGGGCATCCCCTGCAATTAAAATGTAATTTTTGGTGAGATATTCCCAATAGGAAATCACGTCTAAAGGGATGCAGGCCCAGCAGCTTTCCTCATTAGTGCCCTGCAGGTGCCACAGCTGACGATTATGAAAACTCTCCCATTAGATTCACATTGCCACGTGGACACAAACACAGGGATTTCTTCAGAATAACAAAAGGTGAAAGTTTTGTTAAAATCCTATGTAAAATTGAATAAAATGATAATTTGGTAAAAGCCTTCCAATGTACATAGATCACCCATAGGGGAATGTTTGGTTTTTTTTCTCAACAAAAGTGGAGTTACGCTTGAAAGTTTAACTGAAAACCCCCCCAACCCCCCCACATATTTGGGTTTACTAAAACTGCAGAGTGCAAAATCTGGTGCAGGTCTGCAGAGAAACCAGTCGGCTTCCAGTTTTTTATTGTCACAGCTTCACTAAACAAGCTGAAGTTAGACGCTGATTGGCTACCATGCACAGCTGCACCAGATTTTAGGTGCTCCAGTTTTAGTAAATCTCCCCCTCCTATGTAAGTATGGGTGTATATATACAGTTTTGGTAAAAGTTAGCAATACCACAGCACACTTGCATAAACCAATATAGTTTTTTTTTTTTTTAATTTTATTTTTTACTTAGTAACCTGTTTACAGCGGCGTGATGGGCAGTTGTCAGTCTCTGCCTCAGCCAATCATAGGAAGCTTTGTATTCATTCATACAATGCAAAGCTCCCTGTGAATGGCTAAGCAGCGCTCAGCCCGAGTCTATTTTATTTTGGGAGCGGGAAGTTCCCATCTCACTGCTGGAACACAGCGCTATACAGTATACTGAATGTAGGTAAGGCACACGGCCGCAGCATCTGTTAGGGAGGTAAACCGTTTGTTTGGGCCAGCTTGGTCCAAGTGAACTTTTTAAATGTTACTAAAACCTGGAAATCCGCTTTAACATTGTTACATAGAACAGGGAAAGAGGTTGGCTTTATAAGCAAATAAAAAAACAAATAAAAGCTTAAGCAGAAATAGCAAAACTTAAAACCTTCTTTTTTTTTTTTTTTTTAATTTGAAGAATATGTAATGAATAGAAGGTGTTATTCCACATTGGCTGCGAAAGGGGAAATGCACTTTATCTATTTATAAAAGGTTGAAACCAATTATTCACCATTCGTTTTTATGTGAAACTTTATGGTTAGAATCGTATTTCAACAACTGAGGAAATTATACATCAAAATCTATTTTAAGTAGATTTCATCTACTATATAACAACATTACATCTGAATTTTGCTTTTTAAATGACTGGCTGCAGCTTATCAGCAGAGACTAATTGCCTAATTGACTCTAATCTGTTTATGACCACTCTGCTAAATAATCTGTTTGCTGGTATCATTGTCGGCTTAATGGCCAAGATTATGGTTTGGGCTTCATGGGTGATTTCTGGTAGCTTAGTCCTGCTACTGAAATTGGTCATTATTAATCTAAGCTGACCACACAGTTTGCAGTCTGAATGTGCAATCTCCAATTTAGTCTTTGTTCTATCTATGAGGACTATCCAGAGAATTCTTAAAGGGTGTCACTGACATCCTTTAGAATTTTGTAGGGGTGCAGCATTGAAGGTGTTGGTGCCTATGCTTGATTCATGTACCTGGCTGTCGGTGTGTCTGTATCTCCAAAACAGCCCTGACCCATCAAGGCATGGACAAAACTAGACCTCTGAAGGTGTGCTGTGCTCTCGGTAGCAGATCCTTTAGGTCAGGAGTCTTCAAACTACGGCCCTCCAGCTGTTGCGGAACTACACATCCCATGAGGCATTGTAAAACTCTGACATGACTAGGGATGATGGGAATTGTAGTTTCTGAACCGGAGGGCCGTGGTTTGAAGACCCCTGCTTTAGGTCCTATAAGTTGCAGGGTGGGTCTCTGTGGATTGGACTTTTTTTTTTTTTTTTTTCTTTCCCAGCACACTTGGAAAAACAACACCTCAAATTTGTGTTCCTTGAACCTATTCTTGAACCATTTTTACAATGCAGCGGGGTGCATTATCCTGCTGAAAGAGACCCCTGCTATCAGGGAATACTGTTTCTTTGAAGGGGTGTACTTGCTCAGCAACAATGTTTAGGTAGGTGGTACGTGTCTAAGTAACATCCACATGAATGGCAGAACCCAAGGTTTCCCAGAAGAACATTGCCCAAAAGCATCACAATGACTTCACAAGCTTGCCCTACATCCCATAGTGCATCCTGATACTATCTCTTCTCTAGATACGAAACCAAGCTCTCCACATGATGTAAAAGAAAATGTAAATTCCTCAGATTAGGCTGCTTTCTTCCATGGCTCTGTGGACCAGTTCTGATGCTCATCTGCCCATTGTAAGGGCTTTTGGCTGTGGACACGGATCAGCACGGGCACCCTGACCAGTCTGCGGCTATACAGCCCCATACACAACAACCTGCAATGCTCATATTTGCTGCTATCAATACAACTACTTTAGGGAGAGCATGTTTACTTGGTGCATATATATATATATCTATATATCTATCTCTCTCTCTATATATCTATATATATCTATCTATATATATCTATATATATATATATATATATATATCTATCTATCTCTCTATATATATATATATATATATATATATATATATATATATATATATATATATATATATATATATATATATATATATATATATATATATATATATATATATATATATCTCCTACTGACTTTTAGATGCCATTGTAACAAGATATAACAAGATAATAAAGGTTATTCACGTAACCGGTCAGTGGTCATAGTCAAGTTCTGGCTGATCAATGTGTATATATGTTTTACATATTCCATCGAAGGGTTAAAGTGTGTGTGGGCACTTTGTGAAATATGTTGTGTTTTTCTTGATCTTTCTCCTTTGTGACTTGTAAGACCAGCAGTGATAATCCCCGCAGGCGGTTTCCCTTTACATCTCGGGTTCCCAGGAGCTTTTCGTGAGATCATGGGTGGGGCTAGATTTTAATCATTATCCTGCTAAGGAAAAAAAAAAGTGTTGCTTTCCTTTCACTTCATTTGAGATCTATTGACAAAGAAGAAAAGCGATGCCGTGCCAAGGATATGCTGCCTAAGCTGCTGCCAAGCTGCCTCTTAAAACTTACAATATCGCCTTGGCAAGAGTTTTCTATGAAAATAATGGTGTGAATTATATGGAAAATTGCCTGGGCCCGGGGCGAGGGGAGGCTGCCTCACGGTGACTCGGCTGTGAAGTAAATTATATAACAAAGTGTATGCATCTCATGTGACATAGAATTCCATTCTATTCATAGCCGGTGAATCTTCTTACAAGCATGTACACAAATAATTTGAAGTTCAGTCAGCGAGTTTTACTTTTTAAAGGTTTACGGCGACTTTACGGCGAAAAAGAAATAAAATAACATCCTTGGCTATAACGGAAAAGGTTTGTTTGTCTTCTGAAGGTTTTTAGAGGCCCTTTTCAGATACCTCCAAAGTGTTGCAGTGCGCTGGTTAGGTGCAAATAGGGGGGCATTTCAAAACCCGGATGGTTCACATCTGTGCCATGCGGTGTGCTAAGACACAAGTTTTGTGGTGAGATGACTAAGTATGAAGTGCAAAGAACTGAACTTGGCTTCATACAATACTGTGCTGTAGAGTAGGTAAAATTGTAATCCCCTCCTTCTGTATCCAGAGTGTGTGTGTGTGTGTGTATATATATATATATTCTATATCTCTCAGGTGTGTGCTGATAGGCAGAGCCATTTATCAATCAGGCATGTGGGTGGATCCTAGCAATATTGTCAGGATCCTTTTTGAGCCTGGACTGGCTCTGCCCCGTCAGCTGATACTGGGCAATAGCCCACTATTGGCTTACTCTGGGTCACAGAAGATAAAAAGTAAATATACCCCTGTGACCCTCGAACAGTCAAAAAGCTTTGGCCATACTTCTAAGTACATACAATCACTATTGTATACATAATGATTTAAAGGCAATCTTGGGCTGGATTCACACCTATGTATTTTTAGTGCTTTTTGCAGATTTGTACTAAAGTCCATTTAACATGGTTTCCTATGGAACACGTTCTGTTGTGCAAATCTGCAAAATGCAAAAAGCACTAAAAATGCATAGGTGTGAATCCAGCCTTAGTAGGCCCTGAAGCAGGTCTAGAGACACCACGAGTGTGGTTACTTTTCCATATTAGAGAGGTCTTCTAAAAAGGCAAGGTTTAGTTCAAGAAGTGTGGATGGATAAGGGTTATTATCACTGCACATACTTTGGAAGGGTGCTGGAGCACTGTGTGCATATCAAACACTGGAAAAGTAATGGGGATATTTTAAGTGTTGAATGGATGTTAGCACTTTCAGTTGGATGTTCCATTTGAACTGTAATTAGATTTAGAGACACTATAGGTGTGATTACCTTTCCATAATGAGTTTTTGTTCATAAGGAGTGCATGGTGAAAAGATCATTGCACATAATTTGGAATTGTGCTACACTACATATGAAGTCCTTTCACCAGCAGTGATTGGTTGTTTGTCCTGTCCCCAGGGGGCGCGGTGTATGTAATATTTTGCTGCCATTAGGAAAAAATGTCTTTCTGTTTCTATGGGCTGTCAGCTCTACCCCAGACTCAAGTCCAATTTATGGGAGTTCCCATGGGTGAGATGACAGAAGGCTCAGACCTAACTTCTTTCTCCCATTAATGATTGAAAACAGCACCAGGCTATGCCACTTATTCTTCTCTCCCATTCATGAGCCCACAAATCGCTAGGCACCACCCCTTCTTCCTTCTATTCATTCTTTGGGTAGTACAACGCTAGGTACCACCCTCTCTTCCTTCTCCCTAGTGCACAGCACTGCTCCCTTCTCCCCATTCATGAGCCAGCACAGCACTAGAAACCCCACCCCCTTCTCACTATTCATGAGCCAGCACAGCACTAGAAACCCCACCCCGTTCTCCCTATTCATGAGCCAGCACAGCACTAGAAACCCCACCCCCTTCTCACTATTCACGAGCCAGCACAGCACTAGAAACCCCACCCCCTTCTCCTTATTCATGAGCCAGCACAGCACTAGAAACCCCACCCCATTCTCCTTATTCATGAGCCAGCACAGCACTAGAAACCCCACCCCGTCCTCCCTATTCACGAGCCAGCACAGCACTAGAAACCCCACCCCCTTCTCCTTATTCATGAGCCAGTCCAGCTGGCAGATGAAGGTGTGTGCTGAGAATGTGGTCTATGGATAGAGATCGTAGTAACAGACTAGCTGTCTTGTGGTGGTTTTGAATGACGGCGCTCGTCTCCTCCAGAATGTGTCTGCCAGAGACGAGTGCTGTCACTGCCCCCTCTGCTCCCTCTCCTCTGAGTCAGATCTGATTTGAGGTTTGTCTTGTGAGCAGCAGAAGGTGGTGGTGGTGGGGGTTGGGCGGGGGGGGGGGGGTGTGCCTTCTCCCTTGCTCACCATCCAAGCACCTGTCAAAATTAAACAAAGCTACTGTACATGCACTTTGGTTCCTGGGGGGCAGAAGGAATAACAATCCTTCTGGGATGACTTCCTCTTTAAACAACAAAAAACAAATGAAATGGGGGAAGTAGATATTTATTATTGACTAAACTTCAGTATATTGTGAAGGAGATCTCTGTAGCACCCTGTGTGTGTTTTGATTTATTTTTTAATTTTGTCTACAGAGGAGTTATATAGACTTTCTTTGATTGAAGTGTTTGATTAATAGCACAATTTGTGATATTTATTTTATTTATATTGAGGTTTAACTTTGCTATTATTGAAGAGCTGTAGTTGGGTGAGAATTTTATAGTTGGCGAGTGCATAAATGAATATTTAGTGAATCTAATAATCGTTCCTGTACAGATCCGGTTATACCAATGCCGGTCACGTTCTGATCAACATGGGATTTTTTAAAAATATTATTTGTATGTATTTATTTTTGGGATAGATGACCTGGACACAGATTCTGCAGTATTGGGTGTCATGGTGCAGAAATATGGAGTTAAGAACTTGAGCCCACTGGATTAACTTGTCTTGTTGTTGTAAATTTATGAGACTGAGTCAATAGAAGTGGTGCAGTCCATTTTTATTGAACTTGTCCAGTGATGAACCTTTTTAGGGTTTTGCAATATTTGCAAATTTGTGGTTATGTTTGGCATATGTTTAGTTTGTGCTGCTAATACCACTATTATTAAAATGCTGTTTTGGTTGTGCTGACTCACAGCACTGGTTTTATTGTAGGAATGGGAGCAAATGAATGGTATGGAGCATGCACCATTAACTTCCATATATACATATATATGGAGGTTCTTTATATAGATGTATATATCCCTAATGGATGAGAAATTGGTCATCAATACTGCCATTGTATAAAGCTGACTGCAGGCAAACTAAATAAAATCTTTGATTTTTTTTTTTTTTTTCATAAATCCATTACATTGTGTTTTTTTTTATCTATTCATGAGCCTGTGAATGAGTGGATGATCCCAACATCGCCCCCTGTAGGCTCCCTGCAGTCTCTCATGAAGTAGAAGATGGCACAGCGCAGTTTCTTGAATCCATGAACAGAGGCGCTGTGTGTAAAATGCCTTCATAATCTGGCTGTTTAGGATTTTCTCAAGTGAACTGTGACACAGTTTTCGATTTCCCTTTTTATGACATTTAGCAGTGATTTGTACTTGTTTTGCTGCCATATAACTGTATTTGTAGGCAGTTATATTCTGTCCACACTTGGCGCAGTTGGATGTTTAATCCACGTTTTTAATAACGCTGTTGCAAAATAACAAAGCGCACTTAAAGCAGAACTAAAGGCAAAACCACTTTTTCTTTTTTTTGGGGGGGGGGATTGAGTGGAGAGGGATTGTTTTTATTGCTGTCTCTGTTCCGGTTAAGGAGTTTCACCCTCTCTATTGGTCATGTTTACCGTTATCACTGAAAAGTAATGTAAAAGAAAATCACACATTTTGGGTTGTCGCCAGAATAAAAATAAAGGGGAAAACTTCCAATGGGGATACCCGTTCTGGTGAAAACCAAGGATGGTGAAAACCAAGGATTCCCTCCCTTTAGAAAATTGTCTGCTTACTTCCTGTTCTGACTATGGTATAGGAAATGAAGAGAAATTTCTCCAATGGGACACAGTTGTCAAAAAAAACAAAAACCTCCCGAAATAAAAATAAAAAAATAAATGAAGAAAAGTTTTGGTTTGGATTCTACTTTAAGGTTCCCTTGTTAAAAGATGTTACTTATATGCTTTGCTTCCCGCACTGCCGATCTTTGCTCTCTTCAAAATCTATGGTGCCCGGAGAATCCCTTCATTCCAGACACTTCTAGGAGTGTCAGATTCCTGATCCACCACTGGCCTAAAGCCTCGTACACACCTTGAATATCGGACAAATTATTATTTTTCTTTTTTTTTTGCATGTTAGTCTCATATCAAAAACAAATTGGTTACTAAAGTTAGGAAAATTCTTGTAAGACGGAATACAACTTTGGTAGTGATGTATACCAGACTAGTTACACAGAAATTGTTCTCTTACCGTATAAGAAAAAATTTCCGTGTTTGTCCCTTTGGCTGTTTTCACATGAACTATTGTGATCTGCTCTCGAAAGCTGTGCACTAATGAATAGATTATTGGACAATCACTCAATGCGTTTTTTGTTGTATGGGCATTTAGTCACTACCGTGTCCTGCAGTGTTATAGTTGCCAGCAGGGGGAACCACATTGGTCAGTGGGCACCAGGAGTCCAATCGTCTCAGGAGTGTGCAGGATGAAGAGGATTCTCCAGGCACCTTAGCATGGCATGGGTGATGAAGCAGGTAGGCTTAAAGTAGTTTACCCAAAAGGAGAAATTCCACTTGTTTGTGTCCCCCCCCCTCCCCCCTCTCTCCGCTAGCACATTTGGCATTGTTTGGGGGGAGCAGTCACCTAGCTTTGACAGGTATCCACTTCCACTTCTGGTCAGATGCACTGTGGCGATCTGAGCTGGAAGGTCGGCCCCCCTCCTTCCCCTGCAGTCTTCTGGGACACTTCACAGGTCCCAGAAGACTAAAAGACCCTTCACAAGATGCGGCTGGATTTGCACATGTGCAGTAGGAAACTGGCTGGGAAGCTGTAAGGCTTCACTACCTGTTTACCTTACTTGAGATGCCGGTGCCTGCACCCCAAGCTGATTGAAGAATTGGCTCTGGTGAGGACATCCCTGGATGCATGGACAGGCAAGTGTCCTTTATATTAAAAGTGTTTACATTTTTTGGGGAGAGTCTGGAGCTACTCTTTAACATCTCTTTTCTCTCTGCTGTTTTTACTGCCACACCCCAGTTCTCCACTGTCCTGACCATGTCTGTATATTACAGCCTGATAATAATCTGTGGGACTGTGTCCAAGTATCTCTGGCCTCAGGACACAGACGTCTATGGGGCTGTAATGTACAGGTGCTACCATGACCGACTATGGCCATCAGATCGAAGTAAGGGTACTTCATTTCCCCTTTGCCCCCTACCTAACCTAACTCACACCCTGGGTTGGGTTGGGTCAGGGGAAGGGAGCAAAATGGGTAGAATACGTTTTTTGTTTTTAAGCACGTTCATCCTTTTAATAGTAATGTATAAATAAATACCATTTTTATTGTCGCAGATCACACGGTTTTTCTCCCATTGTCAGTGCGGCTCAGAACAAAGCTCATATTCTCTTCTGCCTTAGTAATGCACAGGGTGGCATCCGGAGAGTCGTTAATTTATAGAAATCACAGCTGCTCCGCTGACATATTTTGTAAACTGGGTGCTGGAAAATGATGGTTTGATAAGGTCACATCCTAGTCGTTGTAGTGCTTTCTTTCCAAAACTTGACTCCCTAAGCATGTTCCGAGACGCTCGGCGGTGGTTAATCCTGGAAGGAGCAGATGGCTGATTTGTTGTTCCATGAATCCATTTACTGTAGATGTATTGCTTTCAGTAATCTTCTTTCTCTAACCCCAAAAATATAGAAAAAATAGATATTAGAAAAACTGATTCACCATGAAAGTCGGTTAAATAATAATGAAAAAAAAAATCTGTAGTTACTGATTTCTATAGTGGAGTTTTATGGCACAACTGAAGGTTTTTTTTTTTTTTTTCTTTTCAAGCGTTGCTAAACCCAGGACCCTGCATTCCCTACATCTTGTCTCCCACAGTACACACAACATGGAAATGCAGTTATTTTAGTAAATAGAAACTGATGAATACATTTTTTTTTTTTTTTTTCATCAACAGTATATAGCAGTCTTGTGACTGCTATCAGTGTCTGGTTAAAGCTTTTATGAGAAGTTTTCATTCTCCTTTGACTATCCTATGAGGCTGTAGGACCCCTGACCCTCTGTCTAGACTGTACTGATTTATCCTGTGCTGATCACATGCACCCTCCCAAGAAAAAAAACTCTCTAATAATACACACCAAACTGAGCATGTGCAGAGTACCCCCAAGGCTCTGTATCAGGAGATGGATTGGGGACAGTGGTAGAAGGGGAGGATCAGAGAAGCCAGGATCAAACAGTCTTTTAACACAATGCAGAGGATTAACCTGTTAGGTTCCACAGGGAGTATAACGAGCATTCTTTACTGCATATACAAACTGATTTTACTGTTGTGGGTTTACTAACACTGTAATGCTAACATTCCAAACTTGAAAATCAGAAGCCTACTTTGTTTCAGCTCGAATTGCACAGCTCAAAGGTGATTGGCTTTCCACACCCCCCTCTTGGTATGTTGTTCTCCTACATTTCCATAAGAGGCAGGATATTTTCCTGCTTCTGCCCTGTGTTCTCCTTTCTCTTCTGTTGGCCGGCGACATTCAATAAAGGAGGTAATAAGTGGCTGGTAAAAGTAGATTTCCTCATTAGTGCTCTGCAGCTGCACAGCTGACTGATAATTATGAAACCACTCCAAATAGACCCACTCAGCACAGAGGAACAAATTGATTTCTTCAGAACTACAAAAGGTAGGAATCTGCAATCCTTGCAATATACATAGATCACCCAGAGGGGAATCCCCCCCCCCCCCTCAACAAAAGTGGACTTGCGCTTTTTAACCTTTTAGAACCCTCTATCTTGACAAATTCTATTGCTTTATACCTGTCATAGTTCTCACTGATGTAACCTCAGCTCCCTGTGTTTGAATACAGGAGACCGCTGTAGATAAACGGGTACAACTCATGTAGGAGGATTTGTTTCATCTGTATTACCTGAGGCCAGTCACTTCACTGGGTATATGTAAGGGTTACAACCACCTAAAGTAGTGAAGTCAGAGGGTCCGCATAACAGCCAGTAAACTACCATTTTCAGGCACAGGGCAACAGTTGCAGCCTCCATGTTTCTTTCATGGTCTGGTTACGTTAGGGCCGGTTCACATCGGTGCACGCTTCCTGCACTGCAATTGCTTAATTTAATGATGCCTACGAATACAGGTTGCAAACGCAGTGCATTTTCCTGCACCGGATCGCATGGTACAGAAATACTATGCAATCCGGTTGCAGTGAGTTTCTGTAAGTAGTGCATGTGCTAATTCCCCCCCCCCCCCCATCACTTTCACAATGAATGGATTAAAATTACACCAGACAGAACTGCATGTGAATCGCACAAGAACGCACATTGTAATCCTGTGCGATTCCCGGTGTGTACTGGCTTTTGAAGTATAAGGCTTTAACTCTCCGGGATAAATGAAATGGTGGAATAATTTGCCTTGTAACATTTGATACAAAGCTTCGTAATGTAAGATGTTGCCATTTTTTGGGCCTTTTCTCCATTAGACTGGCATGGACAGGATTATGAAAGTCAACCTGTTACAAAACTGTAGCAGAAGTGCTTAAAGGCGTGACGCTGGAAGGACTAGAACCGTGTTCATGTGTCCAGCAAGGAGATTCATTGGGAGGAAGACGAGGTGTGACATGATAACACACAATGACTGTTTACACTTCCAGATGCGTCTTGTGTACATTGCAGCCTGTGACAAGGCGTTCCGCCATCCTAATATTTGTCATTGTGCTTGTTCTGTTTTCTCTTCTTATTTTAGTGGCTATTTTGTTAGTAAGCTGAGAGCTATATTTGGATTAAAAAGTAATTCAAATAAACGTGCCTAGAATTTTACCAAAGGCTTTTAGAAAGTTGTCCATCTTTCTTACCATCTTTTTTTTTTATTTTATTATTTTTTTTTTTTTGTACTATATTTTTAGTTTTCTTTTAACCCCATTATGTTACTAAACGTCTTAGGCCTGGTTCACATCTATGTGTTTTTTGGTGCATTTTGCAGAAACACTACAGTTCATTTTACATGGTTTCCTATGGGACACGTTAACATCTATGCTTTTTTCAGCTGCTGCGTATTTGGAAAGGGTCAAGGACTTCTTTTTTTTTTTTTTTTTTTTAACGCAAAACAGTGCTTTTTTGGTTCAATATACTTCAATGGTGAAGCTGCAGAAAAGCATGCAATGCGTTTTTGCAGCAATTTGTGTTTTTTAATCTGCCCAACAACAAATTGGGCAAAAAAAATTGCAAAAACGCAAATCACAGCAAAATCATGTGCGCAAAAAGCACTGCCGAAACAGATCAAAAGCAAACTGATCTGTGTGGCCAACATAAGGCTCGGTACACATCTATGCAATTTTCAGACGAGCATATTCAGACGAAAAATCTTTGTGCATTTGCTGAATGAAAGAATGTTATTGAAAATTTCTGTTTTTAAAATTATTGTAATTTCTGAACGGAAATCACATACACTGTCTGAAAATTCCTGACCTGAAGAAGTTCTCGATTTCCAAATTTTCCCGTCACTGTGGTTGAAAATGAAAGTGGATTTGACCCCACTAACAATTAGAAAATTGAACGAACCATCTTAAAATTAATTTTTTTTTTTTTTTTTTTTTTGAAGGAAGACATTGTTTTTTTTAAATAAAAAAATTTGATCTGAGTCTGATATTTACCAGATTCACCCTTTTAATAGTATATACAGTATATCCCCTCTAATAGTATATACAGTATATCCCCTCTAATAGTATATACAGTATATCCCCTCTAATAGTATATACAGTATATCTCTTCTGTCTGTCTGTTCTCAGAGTGGATATTTACCACTGCATAGAGATTTTAAGAATAAGTTGCCTTTTTTTTTTTTAGAAATTTACAAATGCACTAAATTATACACCACACTTTTTTTTTTTTTTTTTTTAAGGTTATTAACCAATTAATCGAAACAATTGGCCAACTAATCGATTATGAAAATAATCATTAGTCGTAGCCCTAATAGCGTGTTTAATTGCCTATGAACCACAGCTTCAGGGACCGCCCTGTTCCTTCTAGAGTAGACTATGATGCATTGGTCTTCAAAGTCCTGAGATGGTCTTTGTCACCGGACCTGACTTCTCTGGTTTGTAGGGTAGATGAAATGCTTGTGTGCTTTAGGTAACCAATACCTTTTTAGTATGGCAATCCTCAGTGCTGTCATGAAGGTGTATAGTGATGCAGAAGAACTGCTGCAGGTGACTTCAGTTTGTTGGCCAAGATTTATTGATGTCAGGCAAGGCTACCTCAGTTATGATCTTTCCCATATATCAGGGGTCTCCAAACTTTCTAAACAAAGGGGCAGTTTATTGCCTTTCAGACTTTAGGAGGGCCGAACTGTGACCAGCGGTAGTGGAAATTTTTCCTGGCATCAGTGGGAGCAAACATCACCACATTTGGGATTAGTGGGAGGAATTGTGCCCCATCGTTGGTGTCATTGTGAGATATAGTGGCCCTGCTCCTAAGAGCCTACAATGTAATAAGGAGGGGCAGGTGGAGCAAAAGGTAATAACTGGAAGAGATGAGCTGATGGGAGAAATAAGATTCAGTTGTTGAAGGCAGGATAGGCTTCCCTGTAGAAATGAGTTTTCAGGGTAAAAAGTGTACAGAGTAGGAGATGGCCAAGCACTTTGGGATAAGGAGTTCCAGAGGATGGGAGAGGCTCTGGAGACGAGAGGGCAGGCGGTCTGGGTGGAGTACAGAGGACAGTTTGGATGAAATACAGACAAGGTTGGTGATGGAGCTTGGGCAGAGTTGTGGATGGCTTGTATGATGTTAGTATTTTTAGAATTGTATTCTTTTGGTAATTGGAAGCCAGTGGAGGGATTGGCAGAGAAGGGCGGTGGATGCTGAGCAGTTGACAAGGTGGGGGGGGGGGGGCAGCATTCGTGATGGACTGAAGGAGGGATAGCCTGCATAGAGGAAGGCCCATGAAAAGGGAGTTGCAATAGACTTGGACATGGGTATATAACACCGAGGTTGGGGTGTTTGGTTTACAAAGTGAATTGAGTTCCAGTTTATATTACTTAAAAAGAAAAAAGTATATATAACAGGTGAGGTCATTAAAAACCAGGAAGTGATATGTCCAGCCATGGTCCCTAGCTATCAACTACAACTTTATTTGTCATATGGCTAGAGACAAGATCATGATAAACGCATCTTTTATAATGTTAGTAATGAGTACATGTTGGTGCTCAGACTAGTAAGGCTCTGCCATCCCTACACTATGATGTAATTATTGGGGAACTTCTTCTAAGGTAGCACTACAGCCAGCATTCCTCCTGTATACAAGGGAGCTAACAGCCATGTTCTGTATGTATATGTTAGAAGCCTTCGTTCACAAATAACATGCTACCTGCAGGGTCAGTGAACCCAGTGTTGGCTCTCATTGTCACCCCCTTCGTTTAGGGCTGGTCCACACTGCTGCGTGGTGCGAGATTGCATGTGATTCGCACTGCAAATCACATGCGATGTCCATGAGAAGCGATTTCAGCCGTACAGATAGTATGGCTGAAATCACATCGCATTCAAGCTAAACTCGCACTGAACCCTTTTTCATGGTCCGCACCAGATTCGGATCGCATGGGTGTTCACACCTATGCGATTTGATTCATGTCCAAACTGACAGTTTGCAGTGCGATATGCTAGCTGAAATGGGGGTGTCATTAACAATGTATTGATACTCCCTGTAGTTCGCATATAGCAGTGAGAACTGCCGTGCGAATCGGGTGCGATGCGGGAACCCGCAGTGGATTCGCAGGGTTCCCGCATCACAGCAGTGTGTATCGGCCCTTAAGCCCAATTTAACTTTCAGTTTAAATTCACTAGATACATTCTAAGTGCATCAAAACAAAATGTGTGTAAAGACTTTTTAGGCTCGGTTCACACTAGGGGCGGCACGACTTGCAGGTCGCCTCACCGAGGCGACCTGCACATGACTGCCACAGCGACTTGCAAAACGACTTCTGTATAGAAGTCTATGCAAGTCGCCCCAAAAGAAGTACAGGAACCTTTTTCTAAGTCGGAGCGACTTGCGTCGCTCCAATTAGAACGGTTCCATTGTACAGAATGGGACGCTACTTGTCAGGCGACTGGGTCGCCTGACAAGTCGTCCTAGTGTGAACCGAGCCTTAGTGTTTTCGTTTGTTTTCTTTAAAATGCAGCCACAGTCTAAGTAGAAAAGCCTGTCCCCTGCCAGCATGCTATAGATGGACCCCTGCTTACTGTGTGGAAGAGCCAGTTTTCTATAATCAAGGAGCAACAGCTATGCTGATTGCTGATCTTCATAACGGAACTTCAGATGTGTTTTTTATCTTTCCATCTAATAAATCCTCTGCCTTTGTTTTAACTTTGGATAGTAAAGCAATTTTTTTTCTCCCAGTAAATACCTTATACAACCCACTTCCTGTTTCTGGTCTGGTAAAAAGAGGGGGCATGAGTCCTAAAGGCTACAGAGCTGGAGGGGTGCCTCTGTGTGTCTGTGTAAATCCAGGAAGTGAACAGGCAGAAGCTACAGCTGCCCACAGTTAAAATGGCTGCAGCCAGACTCAGTTTAGGGAGATTTCTGCAGCATATTTGACAAGTAAAAAATCACAATATATATACAATAATATGCAAAGTGGTTGGAGGGAAGCTTCAGAATGGCGAATATGTTTTTATTACAAATTATGTGAGCAGACTGCAGTTCCTCTTTAAGTCTGACTCAGCAAGGGAGCATCCTGATCTCTGTAGAGAGACCGCTGCTTCCACAGAGTTTTCTCTTCTGCAGCATGATGGCAGAGGACAGGCTTTTCTACTTGACCAACTGTAAGGATTCATGCACACTTTTTTTTATTGTAAACACTGTTTCTCCTGACGGGAGAAAATCAGCATTAAAACTCCCCTAACTGCAGATTTTATCAGCATTTGGTGTTTAAGAGTTTACTTTATTGGCCAGAATTTTTAATTTTATTCTGAGGCACTAAAATGAACTCTGAAGTGCTGAACGCACCTTGCTCGGTTGGCTCTTAGGACACCTAGGTCTCTACAATAACCCTGTGGATCAGAATGATCGCCGAGCTACAAGTCATCTGGTATGAGAGAAATGTGACTTATGAACTATGTCTTTTTTTATAACAGCGGGGCATATTGTTGTTGTTGGCTCGTTTGGTGACTTTCCCTCTCCTAGATGCAGGATAGCTGCTCATTCATTGGCTGCGGAGAGAAACGAGTGATCTGAGGAGGTATTCCGGAATGCATAAATAACGCAGTATATAACCTCCAATTGCTCAGGGTTTGTTTTGACATCCAGTTGAATTCCTGCTGCCAGCTGGTCTTAAAAATCAGATACCAAACAGAGAACACATGTTGCATTCATCAGACATTAAAGTGCACCCCATTCTGCTCGGAGAAGCAGGGAGCTTAACAATATGTTTCCGGCAAATATGAAAATTTTCCATCTAAATAACACTTGTTAGAAGAAAAATACCGGGGCCGTCATTGCTGACCACAGGAGCTGCCAATTCTGAGGCTGTCCGGGCAGATATCTTTTGTTTAGGGCATATTGCTCAGCCACAAATCCACTTTTTTGTGCACCAAATGCAGTTTTAATACCCGGATATTACATTGTAAAATATATCCGCGACGTCACCGTGCTGTACATAGTCTGTTCCTAGTAAAGATGTGGGAAGGATCCAGAAGGCCCCACCTACTACAGGAGGGGGTGGAGTCGAGACCAGTCACCCTGCACAAGAGGGTCAGCTTAAAGGCCAACTACAGGCAGCGAAAAATATCTTTATAGATTGTTTTGTCTGGGTGAGAAGACCAATCGTTTTACTTACCCGATAACCCCCCCCCCCCATCTCTACAGCAGATGGTTCTTCCCCATGCTCCAGCAGTGAACTGTCCCTCGGTGTCCTTCCATCCAATTCAGGGCTGTGGACCCCAGACTGCTGGAACATGAGGGAGAAGAAACTATGGGAGGGATCTAGCCGCAGGGAGGAGCAGCGGATCGGGTAATTTAGACTTTTTCATTCTCCTAGAGCAAAACAAGCAAACTCCTCATGCAGTGCACAGCCCGCTACAAGGGGATATTTTCTTTTTTTGCTGCCCAGAGTTGGGCTTTAACTCCAAGGACAAGAAAAAGCCTCTGGCAGAGGCCGCAATGGTTATATACTTGTTTATGCTTAGGGTACCGGTAATGACACCATGGGCACACTAGGGCATTAAATGTTCAATCCATCCGTTTGCAGTCAGTCTCATTGATGTCCGTTGGGATGCTGCAGCTTCTAATTAGACATCACTGTGGGTGTCGCCCAGGGCCGTTTTTAAGGCAGGGCAAAAGGGGCAGCTGCCCTGGGCCCTGTCATTGTTGTGGGGCCCAAAGTAGCTGCCTCATACTTGACAACTATCCTGGTTTAAATTCCCTCGTCCCTTGAGGTTTAAGTCCTGTGCTGCGTCCCAATATCTCAGTGTGAAGCGCTGTTACTAATGCTGCCCAACTCTGCCCTATTGTTGTGTACAGATGACTCACCAGCAGAACCTGTGTTTACATGTAAATTACCAGCATTCGTATGTAAATAGCGGCGGTTGGTGGCATTGATATGTATATCATGCCCCCCTGAGGTCATATCCACAGTAATTTCTAGCAACTAATCAACAAGCAGAAATCATGTGCTGTAACCTCTAGCAACTAATCAGTGAGCCGTAATGTGTGCTGTAACCTCTAGAAACCAGTCAGTGAGCGGTAATGATACATTGTAATCTCTGCCAACCAATCACAATAGCTGCCTGATCTGATTCAGTAAACTGATTTTGAGTCTAGCTGTTATTTATTGTATGTCTCAGAGCAAAACTGCATGGGGGGGGGGGCCAAGAAAAGTTTTGCCCAGGGTCCAATCAATATTAAAGACGGCCCTGGTGTCGCCCGGCGCACACCATGTGAGTTTGGGGACACATGCGCACACATGTCTGATTTTTAGCAGCGGGTGTGTCCATGCAGCAGCTGTTTCTTAACCGCCTCACGCCCGCCTGCTGTCATATGACGTGACGGACTTTGAGCGGGTATATCTGAATCGTGCCTGTAGCTACATACATCATTCAGATGGCGATTCCCTACACCATAAGAACGATCATAGCGGCTGTTCTGACGCTTGATCGTTCTTACAGGATGCGAGAGGGGACCTCCTGCTCCCGCCGCCCTCCGGTGCTTCTACTGACTCACCGCTATGATCGGTTAGTCGGACACAGGATCCGCCGGCCTCGGATGTTGATCATAGAGATTTCCGGTGGACCAGATGGTCGCCGAAGTCTCTATGATCGTTGGAGGCCGGGCGCGATGTTATGACGTCACGCCCGGCCTCTGCATTTAAAAAAAACGGCGCCGCCTCGGCTGGGAAGCCGTGATCGGTTTATTTATTTTTTTTTTATTTCAGGCTTCCCAGCCTAGTGGTGAGATGTGGGGTCTTATTGACCCCATATCTCACTATAAAGAGGACCTGTCCTGTCATATTCCTATTACAAGGGATGTTTACATTCCTTGTAATAGGAATAAAAGTGATCAAATTTTTTCAAAAAAGTGTCAAAAAAAGTATTTTTTTTTTAAAGGGCCCTTGTCCCCATGTGCTTGCACACAGAAGCGAACCCATACATAAGTCCCGCCCACATATGAAAACGGTGTTCAAACCACACATGTGAGGCATCGACGTCAATGTTGGAGCAAGAGCAATCATTTTCTCCCTAGACCTCTTCTGTAATGCAAAACATGTAACCATTAAAAACAATTTCAAGCGTCGCCTATGAGGATTTTTAAGTACCGAACATTGGCACCATCCAACGAGTGTGTGCAATTTTGAAGCGTGACATGTTGGGTATCTATTTACTTGGCGTGACTTCATCTTTCACAATATGCAAAAACATTGGGCTAACTTTACTGAAAAAAAAAATTATAGTGTTTGGGGGTTCTATGTAATTTTCTAGCAAAAGATGATTTTTACATGTAGGAGATAAATGTCAGTATTGGCCTGGATGGCAAGTGGTTAACATAAATGGGATTGCCTGCGAATGCACAAAACACCTGTGCGGGGCAATGGCAGCCCTTCATACGGGTGTGTGATTAAGTACGCCCACGTGAACCAGACCTTACCCTTCTACTCCTGAAGGCTTTCTAAGCTATGCAACTGGCCCTGTGCAGCCTCTTCTCTAAGGTGTTCCAACTAACATATACAGTGCAGGGATTGCCAAAGCTGTAGCGCTAGGGAGAGAGTTGGGCACTGGCGGCTGGAGGAGGGATAAGGTAAGAGTCCCTTTTACAGGCACCCTATGCATTATTGAGCATTTAACCCTTGCAGTGCGGGGGATTTTACTTTTCCCTGCAGTTCAGCTTCAAGAACTTTCTGAATCAATGGCTTGCAGAGAGTATAATCCCAGAAATTCTGATTTTCATTGGCAGCAATGCATGTTCTGGTTTGGTTATTCAAAAAATAGTGAAGTTAAAGGCTGCCGGTCTAATATAGTATCTCCAGAAAGAGATAAAAAAATGATAGCTTGCATGATTCATGACAGGTGTTCTTTAAATAGAGACAGGCGGCCTGCTTAATGCCTCTGATTTTCACCTTTTGACCTTCTCTTCAAATCCCTCTGCTTACTGGTAACTGAATTACCTGAAATCTACTTGTGCCCCGCTATTGTGCAGGCTCTACAGTCCCATATTCTCCTTTCTGAAAAAGTAGGGCTGGCATATAGCTTAACCAGTTTTGACCAATTAAAGCAGAACTCCAATGAAAATGAACCCTTGCAAGTAGCTCCCCTCCACATGGTAAAGGGTTAAATGCTTGTCTTGTCTAGGATAGGGGAATAAGCAGAAGTATTAAACTTTTTGTTCTTTGCTCCTATGGCAGCTGGCCCTCTTCCCTGCTCTCCAACACTCTGGGATGTGGGCGGGTCCTCAACAGTCATTGGTCTTGCATTGTATGGGAGTACGCCAAAGAGGCAGTGACCAATCTAAATCCAATCTTTGGGGACTGGGGGGAAGTATGTGGAGTGAGTAGTAAGGTAAGTATTTCTGTAAGCAATTGAAAAACCCAGATTGTGTATGCTAAATCTCCACATCCCTATAATTTGTATAATAACAAAAAGCAAAATCTGTAGTCATGGATTTTCTGTGGATATATCTATCTCTATCTATCCATCTATCTATCGATAGAACAGAGTATTTATACAAATGATTTTATTGAATTCCATTAAAAACATTTACAAAACATTAAAATACTCTCTCCGCTTAGAGGTTCACAACATGTATAGATTCCAAACATAATTCACATGTAGACAACACGTTTCAGAAATCCTTCTTCAGGAGCACAGAATTTACAACATGAAAGTATTTCCTGTGAAGATGCATCTGAAGAAAACAGGATGGAGCCTCAGGATTTGCTGTATGCTGGAATGATGTGAACTATGCAGGATCCTGAGATTCTATTTTCTTGATGGATATGGACTGGAAGCCTGTGGTTATAAGATATATGTCCTGATTACTATCTTGTTACATGGATGACCCTTATGTGGCGGAATACTACGGTTTTACTATTGTGGTTTTGATCCCCTTTCTTTGAGACTGGGCTTACAAGTTTGTTGACTGCTTTTTGACTATATGGGTTGCCTTACCTGAGAAGCGGTGGCTCCATCCTGTCTTCTTCAGATGTGTCTGTATGGGAAATACTTTTCTGTTGTAAATTAGTTAAGTATACCATTTGGTTCCTTTCTACAAAAACCAAGTGTGGTTTCCAATGTATTGGTTCTTTCACATGTGCTCCTGAAGGATTCCTGAAACGTGTTGTATACATGTGAGTTTTATGTTTGGAATTTATATATGTTGTGAACCTTTTAAGTGGAGCGTATTTTAATGTTTTTTGTAAATGGTTTTTAATGGAATTCAGTCATTTTTTTTTTTTTTTTAATACTTGTTTCATGTACTATCTCCTCAAATTCTACAAAAAACTACAAATTTTAACTTTTTGGAATTAAGGGAAGTATTTCTGCTTTTTTCCTTTCCTCCTAGACCTAATGATCATTTAACCCTTGTAGTGCAAAGAGGAACCCACGTGATTGTAAATCCAGTGAAGTGACTGGCCTTAGGTGATGCACAGAGATGAAACCAATCCTCCTACATAAGTTCAAAGTGCAGAATTTTTGAGGTTTCCAAAAAAAAGGGAGCAGAGAGCTGAAAATGCACTCTACAGAGCTCACTACATTAAAGTAGTTGTAAACCCTCACATATACCCTGTAAAGTGACTGGCCTCAGGTGATATACAGAGATGAAACAAATCCCCCTACATAAGTTGTACCTGTTTATCTGCAGCAGCCTTTCTCCTACATTCATTCAAAGTGCAGAATCTACACAGGATCTCTCCTCTCTGAAAAGCGTGGGGCGGGGAGCTGATTGGAGGGGAGGGACCTTCGCGCAGGAACAGAGCTGAGGTTGTCGATCACAGGCTGTGTGGTGGAGCTCCCTCCCTGTTACCATTTTTCTCTTGGTTTCGGGAAAATTTGTCAGTAGTGTTATGCAGATAGCAGAGGAACGAAGCAGCAGATGTAAATTACACTTGGTGCTAGAGCTGCACGATCCTGGCCAAAATGAGAATCACAATTTTTTTTGCTTGGAATAAATAGATCACGATTCTTGAGACGTAAAATCTTTCACATTATACAAAAAAAAAAAAAATGTGCTAACTTTACTGGTTAGTTTACTTTGCATTTGAAAGACCACTGAGCAAATACAGCGTGACATAAAATATTGCAACAACCACCATTTTATTCTCTAGAGCAGAGGTCTCAAACTGGCAGCCCTCCAGCTGTTGCGAAACTACAAGCCCCATGAGGCATTGCAAGGCTGACAGTTACAAGCATGACTCCCACAGGCAGAGGCATGATGGGACTTGTAGTTTTGCAACAGCTGGAGGGCTGCCAGTTTGAGACTTCTGCTCTAGGATATATATATAAATTTTATTAAAATGTATGTATGTTTGGGGGTTCTAGGTAATTTTCTAGCAAAAAAAAAAGATTTTAACTTGAAACCAACAAATGTCAGAAAAATGTTTAGTGTTTAAGTGGTTAAACTTTCCTCACTTAAGCCCTGTACACACGATCCGAAAATCATACGAAAAATGCTGCATTCGAATCGATCGTACAATAATCGGATCGTTAGTACAGAGCTTTCGAGAGCCGATCAGGACAGTTCATCCGATATTATTCTATCGGACATGCACGGAAATTTTTTTCGTATGATGCCAGATTGTACGATTTTCGTTTAAGCAGTACAGCTGTTCGGAAATGCATTACAACACATGGCATCGCTTCTGAATTTTTATTCTGTCGTACGGGAATTTTCGTGACTTTAGTAAACTCGTGAGATTAGCATCCAAAAAAAGGCGATCATTTGTCCGCTAATCGCATCGTGCGTACAGGGCATTACACATAGGGTCTATTCCTTTGACAAATTGTTACAATATTTATACTTAAGTTCCACTGCTAAAGAATGTTGTGATTCTTGGCAGACTGCCCGCTTTTTTTCCTCCTTTCTTTTGATGGCTGTGGCTTCAGAAGAGCAGAGAGAATTCTTTGCATAGCAAGAATCGCGAAACACTTTTTTTTTGTCAAGATCACAACAGGAAAAAATTGCGATAGCGATTCTTGACTATTAATCGTGCAGCTCTACTTGGTGCTCTTAATTGAGACAAGTGCACACAATAGAAGGATTATGCTTTTGTTCATGTCTGAGATTTACAACCACTTTAATGGTCCAGTCCTTGACTGGCAGAGGTGTGTGTATCACAAGTATAGCTCACCAAAATTGGTCAGGTTAGCAGTAAAACTTTTATTTAAAACATGTAGCTGTTTGCCCAGAGTTACACTTTGAACTTTTTTTTGTTATATGAAAAACATGGGCATAAAGTAAATAAAAATGGTATAAAAACAGTAAATGTTATATTTATTACACAGTAATGAAAGGGCAATAATTCTTGCAGTTTTCAAGAACCAAGGTAGGTCTGGAGGCTACATGATTGGGAAGCCCACAAAAATGTGACATCACCGAGGCCAAGGAGTTAATCCCGTTAATATGTTGTATAGTCTTGCTGCTCATGTAATGTTATTGGTTCCTTGCAACATGTATACCTTCCTACAGAGCATAGTGCTGAGTCAGTGGAAAGCAGGAATAAACATAGCCTGTGGTACAGTAATGATGGCAGCCGTCCATGTAATAAATTATGTGCATGGACAGAGACAAATGTACGCTAGTCTTGAATTCCCAGAATACAAGCTGTTATTCACCGTATAGATTGAGGGAAGGACAAGGATGGCAGACAGGAGGAGTTCTTATTAGTATAGAGCCCACTTCCAGAATATTTGTATTAGAAGAAACGTTCAGGTCTGTGTGCCGGGTCTGTATGGCAGAGTGTTTATAAAAGACAAGAACGTGACAAGCTTGTATGAATAAACACATGGTTGTCACGATATATGTATAAAAAAATGAATTTTTTTTTTTTTATATATTTACCCCCTTCCTGACCAGAGCACTTTTTGCGATTCAGCACTGTGAAGCTTTAACTGACAATTGCGCGGTCGTGCGACGTGGCTCCCAAACAAAATTGACGTCCTTTTTTTCCCACAAATAGAGCTTTCTTTTGGTGGTATTTGATCACCTCTGCGGTTTTTATTTTTTGCGCTATAAACAAAAAATAGCGTCAATCTTGAAAAAAAAAAAATCATTTTTTACTTTTTGCTATAATATCTGCAAAAAAAAATTAAAAAAAAGTTTTTGCCTCCGTTTAGGACGATACGTATTCTTCTACATATTTTTGGTACAAAAATTTTGCAATAAGCGTTTGGTTTGTGCAAAAGTTATAGCGTCTGCAAAATAGGGGATAGTTTTATGGCATTTTTATTGATTTTTTTTTTTTTTTTTTACTAGTAATGCCGGCGATCAGCGATTTTTATCGTGACTGCGACATTATGGCGGACACGTCGGACATTTTTGACACATTTTTGGGACCATTGTGATTTATACAGCAATCAGTGCTAGACAAATGCACTGATTCCTGTGTAAATGACACTGGCAGTGAAGGGGTTAACCACTAGGGGGCAGTGTAGGGGTTAAGTATGTCCTGTGGAGTGTTTCTAACTGTTGGGGCGTGGCTACATGTGACACATCACTGATCTCTGCTCCCGATCACAGGGAGCAGAGATCAGTGACACTGTCACTAGGCAGAACGGGGCGATGCTTGTTTACATTAGCATCTCCCCGTTCTTCCTCTCCGTGAGGCGATCGCAGGTATCCCCGCGGCGATTGAGTCCGCGGTACCTGCGACCCGACTCACGGAGTCCCCGGCCGGCAGCTCACACAAAATGGCACGGCAGAAAATTTAAAGGAACGTACAGGTACGCCCATTTGCCCAGCCGTGCCATTCTGCCGACGTACATCGGCGTGCGTCGGTCGGGAACCGGTTAAGGTTTAGCATGTTGATGGGTTTTATTGCTTCTTTATCCACTCTTGTCCTGGTTACTGATGCCATCATAGTACTTGCTTCACTTTTCAAAGAAATAAAAATTCACAAAAGGAATGTTCTGGCAGGAGTTCCACTGATAACATTTTATTCTATTGGGAGCTCCACTTAAAAGCGGTAATGGTCTCGGTTCACACTACTGGTGACCTAAAAGTCGTAACTTTTGTCAAGCGACTTCCTGGTGACATGTTGACGACTAAAGTACTATTTTGATGCAATTTTTGGGAATGCCGGGGTAATCTTCCTGTTATGTCGGATCCAAATCTCAATAATATAGATGAGGATACAACTTGGAGGCGACTTCCGTTTAAAGTCTATGGGTACAAGTTGGATAGAAGTAGTCTTGAAGTAAAAAAAAAATTACCTGTAAGTCGGGCAACTTCAGAGGTGCTAATTAAGACAGTTCTTATTGACATGCGATTTCACATGTCATGCGACTTGGGGTCTCACAAGTCTGATCCCAAGTCACGGCAGTGTGAACCGAGCCTTAAAGGGGTTGTAAAGGTTTGTGTTTTTTTTCTTTAAAAAATAAAACAAAAACCTATTATACTTACCTGCTCTGCAAGGGTTTTGCACAGAGCAGTCCCGATCATTCTCTTCTGGTGTGCTCGCTGACGCTCCTGGCTCCTCCCCTTCATCGGGTGCCCCCAGGGAAAGTGCCTGGGGCCCATGTGCAGGCTCGCTTCCGAGTCCTGCTGCTGCATCCATTGACAGTGGGACTGCATACCCTGTCATTGGATTTAATTCACAGCAGCGGGGGGCCAATGGCTCCTGCTGCTTTCAACTGTCCAATGAGACACAGTGGCTGGAGCCGCTGGGCTCGTGCACATCACTGAATCGAATCGGTCTCTGGTAAGAAAAAGAGGGGTCTGGGGGCAACTGGTAAGGTTTTTCACCCTAATAAATTCTGAGACTTTACAATCACTTTAAACCCAAAAGCAAACTCTTATTATATTTCGGCTTACCAGTTCTTAGATGTGATGGTTGCATTAGTTATCTTTTTTTAAGCTTTCTTTCTATATTTGCATGGTGATCCAGCCAGTAAGTCTGTTCTTCAAAAGAACAAGCTCTCCTGCAGATTTTATTGGTTACAGGGATGAGACAAACCATGTATCAGTGGCAGGGGTGCTTACAGTGCTTGGCTTTTATTTATGTAAAACCTTTATCCCAAAAGGGAAACAACCTGTAGCTGCATGTAAAGTGCTGGCTGGAGTTTGACTTCAATTTGAACTTCAATCTAAATCTGCTAGTACCTATAACATAACATTACCCCTTCCAGAATGACAATGCTGCTGTCCAAAGGTGCCCCCTGTGCTCCTTCCTCCAGACTGGAGGCACAGGATGTGTGTTACTGGCCAGATCACAAGGTGAAAACAGAGCCCCCCCCAAAAAATGCAGCCACCACATCTAATGATTGGTAGGCTGCAATCCACAGGATGGATTTGATTTTAATCAAGTCGATTTAAATCCTGATTTAAATCACTAGTAAAAAGGCTTGATTTAAATCATCACTTTTAAAGAGTATCTGTCATCTCTGCCCCACAGCCGCTCCTCCTCTGACCTGCTGTTGACTCACCGACAGTCCTATTCACATTAATGGGACAGCTGGTGATGTGGCAGTGACACAACAAGGTGAGGGACATGGCAGCAGCAGCAGGTGAGTGGATGCCCGCTAACAGGCGCTGCCATGATGGACCTGAAATGACAGGTGCTCTTTAAATGTAAGGACTTCTTTTTGCTGGTAGTTTGAATCTTTAATATTTACAAACAAAATTGAGGTTTCCTATTTAGAATAACAAGCTGTCAGGTTAGTAAAACAGTGATATCAGAACCGATTCAATCATACAGTTTGTAGTGCACATAGATTTGCAAAACAATGGGATAAAGGAATATCCGTGAACTTTGTTTTATCTCATGGTTACTGTGAAATTATGTGAATGCATCAATGCAGTGCATGTTATCTCAGCTTGCAGAGCTTTGATTCATTGAATGAGTTTACGAAAAATGTAAATTTTGCAGAATATACAGCCTCATGCTATAGAACTAAGCTCCATTTCATGCTGAATAAACTAAATTAAATTATTAATTTATCTTAAATAGAAAACCATCTTTAGATTTTTACTCAAAGCATTTTATTCAAATAAATTTGATAAAAATCAAGTCTATTCTGAAATTTTAAAAAAAATCTGATTTAAATCTAAAATCTGATTTTTTTTTTTTTTTTTTTCCTTTTTTCCTTTTTCCTTTTTTTTTCTTTTTCTTTTTGTTTTCTTTTTTTTCCTTTTTTTTTTCCTTTTTTTCTTTTTCTTTTGTTTTCTTTTTTTTCCTTTTTTTTTTTTTTTCTTTTTTTCTTTTTTTTTTTTTCTTTTTTTCTTTTTTTTTCCTTTTTTTTCTTTTTCCTTTTTCCTTTTTTTTCTTTTTCTTTTTTCCTTTTTTTTCTTTTTCTTTTTTTTTCCTTTTTTTTTCTTTTTCCTTTTTTTTCCTTTTTTTTCTTTTTCTTTTTTTTTTCCTTTTTTTTTTTTTTTCTTTTTTTTTCCTTTTTTTTTCTTTTTCCTTTTTTTTCTTTTTTTTCCTTTTTTTTCCTCCCCACCCTGCTGCATTATGACATTTTTGATTTTGGGTTTAACACCACTTTAAAGCATATTAATTCTACAGAAATATCTAACTGATGAAAGAAAAAAACAAAACGTTTAGTTCTCCCTGAATGTAGCACACGTGTTTTGGTTCGCGTTCCTCCATGTTTCAGGTGTAAGGGAAATGAGGAGCAGCTGCATCTTACAAATGGCAATGCTGTAGAATGGTGGGGGGACGGAGCTGAAGTGTTTTCATGTAAGTGATAGGCCGTGTAGTAAGGGAAAGGCATTTGCTTGTCAGGATGACTGTGTGCTCTGAACTGCTGACATTTGACTCTCATTACTAGCACCAAACTGAGATTTGACTGCTGTCTCCTCCCCTCAATGCTGGAGCCGTGCACAGGGGAGGCAGGCAGGGCAGGCGCTTGTGTGAGTGTCCTTCTTCTTGAGGATTTCTTTGTGCCAATACAGAAGTGCTTTGTGGTTGGCCATCTGGGCCGGGAGGATTTCCTCGCAATTCAAAGCATGACGTGTGTCGCAGTGCTCTGGGATTTGCTGTGAAAGCTCTGGAGGTTGCGAGGAAACCTTGACAAAGTCGACTTTAGGACGTGTGAAATAGGTGCTAGGATGGAAGCCAGCTTGCCTGACCTCACGTCTGCGGGGCTTTCCTCAACGCTGGGGAACCTCAGCAATGGTAACGTATGCGTTCTGTCATGGCTGCACCTCAGAGGGCATATGTATATATAGCTCAGGAGACTTTGTAGGTCAGGGCTAATGCTGATCATTTATTATATGCTTTATTTTTATATCTCTCCTTCCTAGAATTTAAGCGATAACAAGTTTCACCTCCAAACTGACAAAACTAAAAAGTACTTAACTTGGAATGTGCCATTAAAGTGTACCTGTCACCAGAGGCAGACGTTTTCCTGGAGCAGAAAATGCAGACCGTTATTGCGTTAGGTGCTTACAACATACCTATGGCATGAGGCACGGAGTACGTCACCTTCCACAGATCATTACTGGCTTCTATAGAATTGGTGTGCTAAATGTTAGTGCAGATTAGAAAATGGGCACCTTAAGCAGGTGCCAATAACGGATCCGCTTTGTTGCTTAGTATGCAGCAAGTGAAGTCAAAACTTGAATTTGCATACAATCTCTGCGTTTGTTGGAAGTATTGAAAACATTAGAGTGACCCTGTCATGGGAGAGAAGTGTGGGACTGCCATTGCTGGTCTCCTAAAAAAAAAAAAAAAAACATTGCTTGTAGCTTGGCTGTGTTTTTTATGTCAGTGTTTTAGGTCACAGACCCAGAACATGCATGATCCAAATAAGGGGTCTCCAAAATTTCTAAACAAAGGGCTAAGTTTACTCCAACTTTTTAGGGGGGCTGCAGTATGGCCAACGAAGGTAGGAAATGTTGACATCAGTGGGGGTACACAATGCCCCATCGCTGGTGGCAGAGGAAGGGATAGTGCCCCATTGTTGGTGGCAGAGGAAGGGATAGTGCCCCATTGTTGGTGCAAGAGGAAGGGCTAGTGCCCCATTGTTGGTGCAAGAGGGAGGGCTAGTGCCCCATTGTTGGTGCAAGAGGGAGGGCTAGTGCCCCATTGTTGGTGCAAGAGGGAGGGCTAGTGCCCCATTGTTGGTGCAAGAGGGAGGGCTAGTGCCCCATTGTTGGTGCAAGAGGGAGGGCTAGTGCCCCATTGTTGGTGCAAGAGGGAGGGCTAGTGCCCCATTGTTGGTGCAAGAGGGAGGGCTAGTGCCCCATTGTTGGTGCAAGAGGGAGGGCTAGTGCCCCATTGTTGGTGCAAGAGGGAGGGCTAGTGCCCCATTGTTGGTGCAAGAGGGAGGGCTAGTGCCCCGTTGTTGGTGCAAGAGGGAGGGCTAGTGCCCCGTTGTTGGTGCAAGAGGGAGGGCTAGTGCCCCGTTGTTGGTGCAAGAGGGAGGGCTAGTGCCCCGTTGTTGGTGCAAGAGGGAGGGCTAGTGCCCCGTTGTTGGTGCAAGAGGGAGGGCTAGTGCCCCGTTGTTGGTGCAAGAGGGAGGGCTAGTGCCCCGTTGTTGGTGCAAGAGGGAGGGCTAGTGCCCCGTTGTTGGTGCAAGAGGGAGGGCTAGTGCCCCGTTGTTGGTGCAAGAGGGAGGGCTAGTGCCCCGTTGTTGGTGCAAGAGGGAGGGCTAGTGCCCCGTTGTTGGTGCAAGAGGGAGGGCTAGTGCCCCGTTGTTGGTGCAAGAGGGAGGGCTAGTGCCCCGTTGTTGGTGCAAGAGGGAGGGCTAGTGCCCCGTTGTTGGTGCAAGAGGGAGGGCTAGTGCCCCGTTGTTGGTGCAAGAGGGAGGGCTAGTGCCCCGTTGTTGGTGCAAGAGGGAGGGCTAGTGCCCCGTTGTTGGTGCAAGAGGGAGGGCTAGTGCCCCGTTGTTGGTGCAAGAGGGAGGGCTAGTGCCCCGTTGTTGGTGCAAGAGGGAGGGCTAGTGCCCCGTTGTTGGTGCAAGAGGGAGGGCTAGTGCCCCGTTGTTGGTGCAAGAGGGAGGGCTAGTGCCCCGTTGTTGGTGCAAGAGGGAGGGCTAGTGCCCCGTTGTTGGTGCAAGAGGGAGGGCTAGTGCCCCATTGTTGGTGCAAGAGGGAGGGCTAGTGCCCCATTGTTGGTGCAAGAGGGAGGGCTAGTGCCCCATTGTTGCAAGAGGGAGGGCTAGTGCCCCATTGTTGGTGCAAGATCAGTGCCCCATTGTTGGTGCAAGATCAGTGCCCCACTGTTGGTGCAAGATCAGTGCCCCACTGTTGGTGCAAGATCAGTGCCCCACTGTTGGTGCAAGATCAGTGCCCCACTGTTGGTGCAAGGTCAGTGAGGATGCACTGAAGCCAATGTATGAGAGCCAGGTATTTAGCATTGTCAGAAGGAATGGAAGCCTCCATTATTCTCTCATGACACATATTAGAAGAATTGCAGGCAATGGATCAGCTTGACAGGCAGTTTGCGTTTTTAGAGAAAGGTCAACCTACATTTTCCTTTTTATGACCACTTTCCTTCCAGCACTATCATGGTGTATTGTCAGCAGAACACATGGCTGTTTTTATCACTATTCCTGTGCTGTGCCCTCCGGAGAATTCAGGAAATGTTACAGCTGCCCTCTTTCTGTAATGGGCCTGATGTACAACAACATTTGAGTAGCTACTGTAATAATACATATTTTACTTGTCCAGATATTACCAGACTCGTAAATCTTTCCCAAAGTGTCCACATAATGATTTAGGTTGCAATGTGTCCGGAACATTTTTTTAGTGCCATATATTTGATGGGTCCTCATACAAAGGCTTGTAGATTCTCCCCTTATTGGCCTCTAGCTTTAAGAAAGGACCAAGATGGTTGTCATTGAGCCTGCAGTAAAAGTGACTCTACTGTAAAAAGGGCATTAAAGGGTAACTACACTTTCGTGGAAATATAGTATTTATATATGTGACACAAGTCATTTTGTAATTATTAAAAATGACCTTTGCTTTTCAATCTGCAGTGCTGTCATTTTCTGTAAAATGCAATATGGCTGCCTGGAGGCATTGTGTACACAAATGATGTACAGAACGCCCCCCCCGAAATGTCACTCAGAACGCCCCCCCCCCCAGAAATGTCATTCAGAATGGCCCCCCCCCCCCCAGAAATGTCATTCAGAACGCCCCCCCCCCCCCCCCAGAAATGTCATTCAGAATGCCGCCAAACCCCCCCCCCCCCCCCCCGAAATGTCATTCAGAATGCCCCCCCCCCCCCAGAAATGTCATCCTGCTTGTGTGATTGGCTCGCTGATTTTCCCAGAAGTCTGCACTAAGATACAAATCTGATTTTGAGCATCCCCTGCAACAAAAATGTAATTTTTCTGAGAATCTTAAAGGAGTTGTAAACCCTCATGGTTTTTCACCTTAATACATTCTATGCATTTAAGATGAAAAGCCTTCTGTGGTGCTGCAGCTGAGCTGGTGCTCTGAGCGGGGAGGACAGCTTGGGGCGGACCATGGAAGCTGATCTCTGCTGCTCTCCTCATCTCCCGGGTGTCAGCGGGGGATCTCAGCCCCTCTCCCTCCTGGCCATGAATTTTCTTTTCTGTAACATGAGGCGAAATTGAAGGCTTGGTTGGTCAAATTTTGAAATCAGTGGTGGCATCATCTGGATACAAAATGCACAGAGTTCTATTTTCCATTGGCAAATTGTTTGGAATTTGACCCATGTATGGCCTGCATAAGGCCCCTTCCAGAGGAAGGATCTGGCCAGGTCTTGATTGGATGGTCCATTCACCCCTATGGACTAGCGGGTGTAAACGGACTTGTGGCTGTTCACACCCGCCTACCTCCAATCTCATCCAGTTCACTAAAAAAGAAAATAAAGACAGAAGGGGATCCGTCCGTCCTCCGTCCGTCCTTAGGTGGATCAAATCGGAGGGTAGCCGGGTGCAAATGGACAGGAGTCGCTTTACTCCCAGCCGCCCATAGAGCAGAGCGGGCTCTGACCCTGTCCACTCTGCAGAAACTGAGCAGACATAGACCTGTCATTCGCTTGCTCTGCTCCAATCAGCTAGAGATTTGTCGACAGATCCCCTGCTGATCAAAATGGAGTGAAACTGAATTACATGAAATGGTTTGTGCAGCTCGGTGTGCATTCAATCGAAGACTGTGAGCAGGAAGGTAAGAGCCCTTTCACACTGGGGAGTTGGGGGCGTCGGCGGTAAAGTGCCACTATTTTTATCAGCGCTTTACCTTCATTTTAGCAGTGCTTTTCGGCCGCTAGCAGGGCTCTTTTAACCCCGCTAGCAGCCAAAAAAAAGAGTTAAAAGTGCCCGCAAAGCACTTTGGCGGTGCTGCCCATTGATTTCTGTTCAAATTTTTTCTTGATAATAAAACTTAAACAGCAACTGATAATCTCAGTGTGACAATTGACAACGTAAATTACACAGCATCTCGTTGTACAGCAAGACATTAAAAAATAAACATTTGCTAGGTGTGATGGTACAGAATATAATCGTTTCATCAATAAGTGTACAAACGTCGGGTTCATTGAGGAAAGTGAAAAAAGAGGCAAACTGCCCATTGATTTCAGTGGGAAGTGGTGCTTTAGGAACAATGTATACATCGCTCCTAAAGCGCCTCAAAGAAGTTGCTTGCAGCACTTTTTTTGACGTCCTGCCAGCGCAGCGCCCCAGTGTGAAAGTACTCGGGTATTTACACTGGAGTGACAGGAGAGGTGCTTTACAGGCACTATTTTTAGCGATATAGCGCCTGTAAAGCGCCTCAGTGTGAAAGGGGTCTAAGTGTGTGTTACATAGGAGGTCCAGAGGGGGAGACTTACCAGAGCTGGTACACTCAGAATCTGGTGCAGCTGTGCATGGTAGCCAATTGGCTTCTTACTTCTGCTCGTTCAATTAATCTTTGGCAACAAAACCTGGAAGCTGATTGGTTTCTATGCAGAGCTGCACTAGATTTTGCAATCTCCAGTTTTAGTAAATAGCCCCCAGAGCGTCTCCTTTGCAATAAAGAGATGTCTGCTTGCAGTTTTTTTTATTGGTTAATTCTGCTTTAAGTGTAAGCTGGCGATCTCCTACTATTTCATTTTTTGGTTCTCTGAAATGTAATGGTGCAGATGAGAAGCATCAAGCTGGTAAAGTGTGAAAGCCGCATCAAAATTTACTTTCAGGTATGTTACTATAATTTACCATCTGAAGGAGGATTTCTCTGTTTGAATAAATTTATGTTCCGTTTTCACTAAGCCATTGTTGGTGGGGTATTCCGTGGGGTATTCCGTGGGGTATTCCGTGGGGTATTCCGTGGGGTTTTCACACTTCATTCAGGTACTGCCTGATGATCAGTTATGCTGGATATTTTATTGAATAGCTGGTGGTGTTTGGCTTCTTTCTCACTATTCTGTCCCTCTTTATATTGGTTAATAACAGATCATTTATTTGGCCACATAAACCAACCACTATCTGATGTCTTATCTAAAGTGGAACTCATACCAAAACTTTTTTTTTTTTTTCTGTTTTTGGACCCGATGGGATTTTGATTTTTATAGCTTTACGAATCTGAATACAATAAAATTTGGAATTTATACTTTGTATTCTCCTTACATTCCCAGTACTGGTAGATATCATCTGGCAGGGGGTTCCATCGGTTTTCTATGCTACCCAAAACTACAAATAATCGTTCTCTCTAGAGGTACACTTTAAGCTTAATGTTGGCTTCCAAAACAATTGTACAGGGCACACGTTTCTGTATATAATGACTGGCCGATGGCGATTCCCTGCATGGCTCATTCAACGCTGATTGCTAGATTTAGTATTGCTTTAAGACCCCTTTCACAATGGGGCATTTTTCAGTCACTTTAGCGTTTAAAAAAAGCGCCTGAAATGAGCCTTATCTGCAATCCCAATGTGAAAGCCCGAGTGCTTTCACACTGGGGGCTGCGCTGGCAGGGCGTTAAAAAAAAAAAAGTCCTGCAAGCAGCTTCTTTGCAGCGCTTTCATGGTTTTGCCGCCGGGCTGGGTGCGCAAATGGCCCGAGCCCTTTCACACTGCCAGCGCCTGAAAAACGCCCCAGTGTGAAAGGGTCTCAAGCAGCACTTTACCAGCGTTTTTCGGGCTCTGGCAGTGTGAAAGGGCTCGGGCTTTCACATTGGCATTGCAGATGAGGCTTCTTTCAGGCGCTTTTTTTTTTTTTTTTAATGCTAAAGCGCCTGAAAAATGCCCCAGTGTGAAAGGGGTCTAACAGTTGTCCACTTTCTCTGTATGCGCGGTATAAACAGGAATTCCAATAGTGAAACCATGTATATAATAGTATGCATGCTAGATCTGCTACTTCCATATATTTCTATGCTACTACTATATGTAAGAAGTCTTTTTTTGTGCCTTTTTTTGGTTGGATGTATAAAGCCCTCTAAAGGGTCGGTGTAAGTAGTTTTATATTGCTAGGGAAAAATGAGAGTTGCAAGTGCAGAACAGGTATTTAAATCTACAGTTAGGAGTTAATGTGATTGTAAAAGAATTTTTTTTAATTTCGTTAAAATGACAAACATGTTACACATGTCTACTTTGTACAGTGGTTTTGCACAGAGCAGCCCCAATCTTCCCCTTTTGGGGTCCCCCACTGGTGTCCAGGCTCCTCACACTTTATGAATGCCAAAGCAAGACACTTGCTAAGGGAGATCTCGTGCGGCTCGATTCTGAGCTGGACTCGCGGCTTGCCCCTTTACCCCCCCCCTGCGCGTTTTCGGGCACTTTGACGTCTTTTCTGCTCTAAAACTCCTCTCAAAAACACGAGTTTGGTGGGGGGTTTTTTCTGCCTGTAAGAGCATATGCCTGTTGTAAACTCCTGAAAAAGCAATCGTGTGCATTGACACATTGGCTAACATGGAGAGGAGTTTCTAGACAGAAAAAAGAGCTCAAAAACCTGTAGGAGCCGCTTCTTTGAGATGCAGTGTGCATGAAGCCTATGCTCAAAATAGCTCAATAAAAAAATGTGCAAAAAAGCACAAGCTTATTCAAGCTTTTAGGCAGATGAATAAAAGCCCAAATGCCTGTAAAAGCAGAGTTTTTTTTTTTTTTTGTTGTTTTTTTGTTTTGTTTTTGGAGCTGCAGTTTATGAGCCCTTTGGGTTTGTTTTTTGCCTGTAAGCTCATATGCCTGTAAACTTCTGAAAATGCCTATAGTGTACATGAACAAATTGAGCTTTTATTTTTCTCTGTATGGAACCTCTTCTCAATTTTAGCCAAACGCTTGTAGGAGCAGCTTCTTTGAGCTGCAGTGTGCCTTAGCCCTTTGAGGCAGAGAAATAAAAGCTCAAACGCCTGAAAAAGCAGGTGCTGTTGTGTGTTATTTTTTTTTTGTTTTTTTTTTGTTTTTTTTTGTTTTTTTTTATATTGAGCTGCAATGTGCAAGAGCCCAAACCTGCAGAGATTGTGCAATCTCGATTTCTGATGCACATCCAGACAGCAGGACAAAGGCACCTCTTCATAAATCAGCCAGATAACTGCTACAAGTGTTCCCAGAGCAATGTTAAGGTAGAACTGGTTATTGCTAAAAAGTTAAAAACAATGTGCTCGGAGTACAATTCTTGCCTCTTCTCCTTTTTTTTTTTTCTTTTCTCAGAACAGATAAAGATTGGAACACCTGTCAGATTTTATATTGTCTGGATCCCTGTTAAGGTTTCTTCCACTTGAGAGGATTTAATTATTTTGGCATTCACCTCCTACACGTGACTTCCTTGCTGATCTCCATATTCACTGAGTATTTCAGAGTCCAAATTTTGCAGCCTTGTGTTCTGTACATTTACAGCTTAGAAACATAGGAGTGCAGACCCAAAACCACCCACCCCAAAACACAGTGAAAACATTGTTGATTTTGGCAGAAATCCACTACATACTGTAAGGGTCAGATTAGGACCAGGCTTTTACTATAGTTTCAGAATGGCATTGACAGTTTACTGTATGCTTCTTCCTGTTTGGCATGTTTGAAGGTTCGATATGGTAGCACAGTAGAAGTTAACATTTAACCTGTATGAAGTCTTCATGAAGACAGTTAATTCTATGGTATAGAATTCTTGGTATAGAACGCATGAAGGTAAAAAACCTTGTGCCCTTACAACCACTTTGGTGTGTGTGAAGGTTTTTTTTTTTTTGTGCAGATCACATGGAGATGAAGGGGTTAATGTACAGGTCACTGCAGATACAGGATAGGCCTAATATGGGGTGGGGGGGGGGGGGGGTGAAGGGGTAAAGACAATCCTTGGCGTTTGCTGATATGCTAATCTGGAACTAATGAATTATTCCAGTAGTTGTGCTTCTTACTCTTCCTCTGTTGTACGAGGGAGGGGCAGGATGCTTACACTGCACTGTTTATATTTGTAATCCCTGCCATCGTTCATAATACAGAGCCTCTAGGACTGGCTCTGCACACTGTCTGTGATCCGATTTTTCTTTTATTATAGTTACACAGCTCCATTTATTGGGTGCAATACTTTTACTTGTGGAACATGGACCATGCATCCATGCCACCGCAAGACTTTAAGTCACATGATCACTTGTGTGCATATTGTTAATGCATATGTGCAATGCTTTAACAGAAGGTTGCAGATATAGGACATTTATGGTTGGCCCACCTCCCCATGATGGACACATGATAGGTAAGTGGGCTGATCACAACTTTTTCTGATCTCCAGCCTCTGTGCTGTTTGTGGCTGCACACTGCTAAGTAGTTCCAATGGGAAAGTGTGGGCTGCAGTGGCTTTTTCTTTAAAAAAAATAAACATGTTATACTTGTCTGCCCTGTAGAATGGTTTTGCACAGCCCCAATCCTCCTCTACTTGAGTCGGCGCTCCTGGCTCCTCCCTCATGCGCCCTCATGGCAAGCCAATTTCTTTTGGGGCTCTCGCTCCTGAGCTCCGCTCTGTGTGTCCTTAAGACTCACAGACCGGGGCTCAGCCGCCCCCCTCACAGACTGTGATTAACAGCAGTGGGAGCCAATAGCTTCTGTTGATGTGTCTGAGTCAATGAGGAGGGAGAGAGCTGAGAGAGCGTAAGAGCAGTCTCGTGCACATCGCTGGATCAAATCTGGTTTAGTAGTATAAGGGAGAGGGGGGAGCTGCATGCAGAAAGTTTCACTACATTCATGCAGAGAATGCATTAAAGTGGATGTATAAACACTCATCTTTTCTAAATTACTTCCATAGTGCTGATCTATAGGATATACATACCCCCTGCATGTATCCTTGCCTGTCAAATATCTCCTCTTTTAGCTGTTTGGAGCCTCCTAATACTCCAGATTCTGTGGGCGGGTCTGTTGTCCAGGGCTCAGTGGGTGGAGTCGTGATGTCAGTCTCCCCGCCCAACTTTACACTCCCCTTGGTCAGACATCAATATTTCTTACACTGAACTTCTGCTGGTCTGGTGGATTATGCCCCATGATCACCAACATCCAGTCAAAACCCAGGAAAGTCACCACATGACTTCAGCATGCCCAATCATGCTTAGGCGTGGAGCAGCCAATCCTGGGAGAGCTGGAGAAGAAAGGAAGGGGGATGTGAAGTACACAGAATGCCTTTCAGTCCAGTGCATGAAATAAGGAAAATCGCCTGTCACTCACAGCAAGGGGGGAAGAAAAAGGACACTTATTTCTCTGTCTGTCTTTATCTTTCTGAAGAAAGATAAGAGGATGGCTCAGAGCTGGATTAACTCTTTGTGACTGGGCACAGATGACATGACATCCTCTGCTGTAACAGATATGAGTCTTAATTTTTTTTAAAAAAGTTGGGGTTTACATCCACTTTAAGGTAAAAAAAAAAAAACTTTTGCCTTTTTGGAATCTCACTATTGCAGAAACCTGAAAATAATATGCAAAAATAAAAAAGGATCCAGTGCAGGAAAGTAAAGCGTTCACAAAATGAAAAGACAATGGAAAATGTAAATGTGGCTGTGTGATTTGCATAAAATTGGTTTTCAGAACACTTTAAAAATAAAGTGGATTTAGTTTGTAATGCTCCAGAATAGTGAATAGTTTATGGGGCATAAATACCTATACAAAACATTCTAATCATCTCTCGTTTCAAAGAGTGGGCAAGGTGGTTTTACCTGCATGGCTTCCAGATCTTTCACATTTGCTTCTCTGCAGGAAGGAAGTGGGTGGCTATCATTATGACTTGCATTTCGATGGTGCATTTGCTAGCTCTGCATACTGCATTATTCACTCGCTGATTAACCACAGTGTAAATGAATTTCAAAAACATTAACTGAGATTGAAAGCCTTTTGTTAGAATTTTACTAAATTAGGAGTTGAGTCTTTAGATGATTATAATAGTCTGCAATACACTTCATGTCAGTGCATCATTTATTCTGAACATTTTACCAATAGAATGTTAGAAATGGGGGTCCTGTCAACCCAGTTTAAGGCTTGGTTCACACTAGTGCAATTTCAGCTGAGACTTGAGTCGCGCAGAATCGAATGGAAAATCATACTTTCAATGGTGTCCGTTCACATTGATGCCAATCAGCACTGAGTGATTTTAGTAAAGGTTCCTGTGCTGCTTTTGGTGCGATTCTAGTGTGATTTTTGGCCCCATAGAATATGCAGACCTTTGCACTAGTGATGTAGCACTACATCATCACCCTGAAAGTCGGATCACAGCCTAACAGTCTAAGGCCCCTTTCACACTGGGGCGGTGGGGGCGTCGGCGGTAAAACAGCGCTATTTTTAGCGCTGTTTTACCGCAATTTTTGCGGCTGTATTTGGCCGCTAGCGGTGCGGTTTTAACCCCTGCTGGTGGCCGAAAAAGGGTTAAACCCGCTCGTACAGCGCGGCTATAGCCGCGGTATTACCGCGGTATAGCCGTGCTGTCCCATTGATTTCAATGGGTAGGAGCGGTGAACACACCGCTCCTTCACCGCTCCAAAGATGCGGCTCGCAGGACTTTTTTTACTGTCCTGCCAGCGCACCGCTTCAGTGTGAAAGCCCTCGGGCTTTCACACTGAACAAACAGCGGAGGCTGTTTAGGGGCGGTTTGCAGGCGGTATTTTTAGCGCAATAACGCCTGCAAACCGCCCCAGTGTGAAAGTGTTTGTGTGTTTCAGTGCTACTGTTTAATCCCGGTTTGTCCAGACATTGTACATCACTGTGAAGCATGTTGGTGCCAAATATATACCAGTATTTTTTTTTTCTTGTGACGTGCAGCTGCAGTATATTGTGGAAATGTTGGATTGGTTTTTCAGTTTTACAATAGTTAGTGATTGACAAGAAGCTGTTCTTTTCATGGCTGTCAGTGAGGTGGGTCTACTATGTTCAAAAAGAAACACCAAGCAGTACATTGCACATTGTGTGAAGGCGCCTTGTTTAATCAGAGCCCCAAGTGTTGTGTGTCACTCTTTCCTGAGAAGTGTCAGTTTAGCGTTCCTGCTGTGGTTTTATGTTTCTGATTTTGTAGATGTTCTCATTCTAATCTGACTTTACTTTAGCAACCTTGAGCACCGCATGCTCATTACATTTCATTGTAATTAGTTTTTTTTTCATTTAAATGTGCTCTGTAAGCCAAGACAGCAATTCGCTATTGTGGTAAAAGTAAATTGCCTGAAAGTGAGGGTTTTGGGTTTATAGGTGATTTTTATACATTTGTATTGCAATGTTATGTTGAATATAGTCAGGACTGGAAAAATTTCTGAAGCCTGAGATGTGCAAAAAAGTCACAACCGCTGCCTAATATTGAAAGAGATTACATAACAAATTATATATATATATATATATATATATATATATATATATATATATATATATATATATATATATATATATATATATATATATATATATATATTTTATCAATGGAAATTAAACTTTGAAGTCAAATCTTTTATAGGTTTACCAAAGCCCTGACACCAGCAAATCTTCTGAGACTGGCAGTCGGGGCACAATGCCTTAGATCAGCTGGCGGTGGCCCGCAGGTTAAATGCGGCCTTGGGGCATTATTCCTCCCACTGATATAAATGATGGGGCATGATTCCTCCCGCTGACACCGAAAATGAGCAGTTTTTTCTGCTGACACAAACAAAGGGGCACTATTACTCCCATTAATACCAGTGATGGGGTGCTATTCCTCTTCCTACCGCGCATATAATTTTCTAAGGAATTTTTTTTACTTCCACTGGCCACCAAACTTGGTTTTGTTTACTCCCATAAACACGGACATTTTTTTTACTCTGTGGCCACAGTCCAGCCCCCTAGAGCAGTGGTCATCAACCCTGTCCTCAGGGCCCACTAACAGGCCAGGTTTGCAAGATAACTGAAATACATCACAGGTGATATCATTTGCTGTTCAGTGATTGCAGTATTCTAGTCTACATCTCCCCAAGGTAATACATAAAACCTGGCCTGTTAGTGGGTCCTGAGGACAAGGTTGATGACCACTGCCCTAGAGGAAAAGACAGGAAACAGGCCCATTTGTTGGGAACATTCGGAGACCCCTACCTTGGATGAATTTGTCCTGCAGATATACAGCTGAGGCCCAGTTCACAGGAAGGTAAAGCATATTAAATCTTTTCAGGACACGGCTTGGCTTCAATTTAACTTTTTTTAAATGTTCTCGGTAAGAACTTCACTTCTTGCCTTCATATCCATTTTAAAGCGCCAGTCAAAACTTTACTTGGTTTCAGATATTTTGGAATCCGAAACCAACAAATATATGCCAGAAGTTCTCACTACCTGTCCCCATGTCACTGGGGGAGTAGAATGGAGGGGAAATGTCTCCAAACCTCAGTATGTTGTATTGGAACAGGTGTGAGCCAGGCTTGCTTTATGCGCTGTGTAAACAGTATGATAAAGTGGAGGAGGTGGGCACAAAATGTCTTCAATATCGGACAATGGACTGCAACAAAATAATGTGAACATAGTATTTGTATTATATCTTGCAGTAGCTGCATGTAACATTTGATTAGATATGAATCGAATAGACATTTTGGAGGATTAGAAGTCTGCATTTGATACTTTTTTTTTTTTTTTACCTGTTCCAGTTGCTCAGTGTGTTGCCTGTTGTCCGGCTCTAACAGATGGCTGGCTCTTTGCACTGGTGCTGTGGCTGCTGGTCCCATCCTTGTGTGCCGTGTTCCCTGCAGATGACTGTTGTTCCAGCTGTTTCTCCTCTCTGGAGACTCCGGGTTCCTGTGAATGTGTTTATTTCTGACTCCAGTGATGGCGGAAAGAAAATGCTTCTCATCTCATTCCTGGACTGACCTGATCTTTTTTGTAGTCCAGATGTTGTCTGAACCTCCACTGTGGGAGAGGGGGAAGCATGGATACTGAAGCATGCCACTTAACACAAGGAGAACCATAAAGTAGTGTTGTAACTTTTTCAAGTGTACCTGTGCTTTGCCATGTGAATGTGTGGGAGCTAAGCAGGTATTGAGTGTTATCAAAGGCTTAGGATTAAATTTAGCAGTATGTACTGATTTTAATGTAAACAGATGTTTAGATGTGTTAACCCAGCCTGTCTCAACCTTTTTCACCCCGAGAGGGACTGGTGAAGTAATTTTCAGATCTCAGGAAACCCCTGGTAAGATCAGTTCATCAGGGATCATTGAGACAATGTCCCTTTTTTTTATTGGTGAAAAGAATGCCAACCTTACAGGAGTGGTCGGAATGGCACCATTGCAGTCATGCTGTTGGCTCTGTCAAGTGGCATTGGACTTTGAACTATACAGGGACCATCAGATGGGAGGTCAGTGAGCCACGGCTCAAGGAATCTCTGGTCAACCCCGGAGGAACCCTAGGGTAGGGTTTCACAGAATCTTGGCTGCACAGTTACTGGTGCGCTTTGTGAAGAGTGGTGCCAATGTGCTGTAAATGACGCATCAAAGTGTTTTTTTTACTTCTGGTCCCATCAAGTCATCCCTGTGTCAGCCAGCTGTTGCTGCAGGGGAGAGGAATAGGCGCTCGACAACGCCTGGTTAACCATGGAGCTCTGACATTACCCATAAGCTCCTACAGCCCATCGGTTGTCTCCCCTCCCTCTTTCCTGCAGCTGCCATCAACTGGAACAGGGGAGCCGGATCCCATAACCAGGCTGAAGTGGGCAGAAAATAAATAAGTATACAAAGCACACAGGTTTTTTATCTTAATGCATAGAATGCATTTAGATAAAAAAAAAACTTCCTTTTAGAAGCACTTTAACTTTATTGAAATGTCACAAAATTGCATTTCACTGACCTTTTCAGTGCAGCAGGTTCCGATGCAATGTACTGTTTTTTTTTTTTTTTGTTTTTTTTTAACATGCAGTGCTGAAATAAAGTAGAGTATGTCCTGCTGCTTTTTTCATAGCACACCACTGTAGGGTTATTAAAGAACTAACCTGTAATACAGTGGGCACCTATGGATGCCAGAATGTACTTGGAGCAAATCTGCAGACAGCCAAGAAGCCCTGACACTAGGGGCGCTCTGTTATGCCAACTTCAGTTACTTTAACGTTCTGAAGTCAACACTTGGCCTACACCTTCCTGCTGGTTCTTATTGGCCATAGACCCGTGGATGTCAGCTTATGCTGCATAATCTACAGATTTTATTGACATGCTACAGAAGACCATGAACGACTGGGGACATTTCATTAAGTTAGTAGAGATTTGGCTATTTACTCCCCACAAAACAAAGCTCTCGCCCACTACAGACTGATGCTTGTGCACCCTATGGACCCCAGCAAAGGATGTGACCCTAGGAGCCCAGGTTGGACAGGAGGAGTATAGACCAGTAGTGATTGAACACCACAATACTTAACTCCCTTCAATGGTCCAATGTTCCTCGCTGGCGTCTGCATCTTCTACCTGGGTGCTTTTCCCATTGGCCTTGCATGCACAGGAGTGCAATCATCCCGGCACATAGGCACTGAGCGCGCATGTAGTAAAATGAGCTTCTCTTGCACAGCTCCATGTACATTCCAAAGACTGCGAACAGACAGGTTTATTTTGCATGCCTGTTCTGCAATGAAGAGCCTACCTGCTATCCGTTTCCCAAAGGGAGTCTTTGGTTCCCTTGTAGCTGGAGGTGGGGGGACTGGGGCCAGACAACTCCAAAATCCAAGTCTGTAGAATACAGCGCCCACACAGCTTCGTGGCTTCTGTGCTGTTCTGCAGAAGTGCTAAGGGCATATTCAGACGTATGGAAGTGCCTACTGTTTAGACATGTTAGCGGCTTCTTCTCAGAGCAGTTTTCCTTTAAGGCAGGAGCTGTCCATATTTTGCTTTCTAGTGTTTTGAAGGCGTCCCTGTGAATTAATTTGGCTTAAAAGCCAGCTAAATAAAACAAAAATAGATTTATTGCTCACCTAGCCTGATGGCTGTCAATGTAACTAACTTGATTGTTTCAGTGAGTAAAATGCCAGTAAATGTTGAGGCACGTCTGCTCAGTCACCTTCTTCCTTTGTTACATTTTTCTGCTGTAAACTTCAAATAGTTTTCTGTGTGTGGATCAGAAGGAGACGTGGGGTTTGCTGAAACACAATCTTTATGGTTAGTCTCTGCTGTAGTGCCTTTAGTTGGGAGAAAGTGTTTGGTCTTTTGTTTTGTTTTGTTTTTTTGTTTTTTTTGTTTATCCATGACTTTGCGTTCCTTAAAGTGATATTTAACTTTTTTTTTTTTGTTAAAATAACAAACATGCAATACTAACCGGGTCTGTGCAGTGCCCCCATCGTCACGCCAGGCCCCTCTTCTTAAAGTGCCCCATGAAAACCTGCTTTTTAATGGGGGCACCTATGCGTGCTCACTCTTGAGAATCCCGATTTTTTTACTTGGAGTAAAAAGATCACGATTCTCACGGTTGTTTTTTTTTTTTTTGGAGAGAGAGATTGATGGAGTCCCCCCTCCCTGTCTCTTCCTCTATCATGTGTCCCCTCTTCCTCCTCACCTGCTGCTTGATCTTGCCATCCTCAGTCACCACCCAGTGTGTTGTGACCCCGGAGGGACACACCTGGCACAGCAGGCAGAGCACCCCGAGCAGAAAGACCCCCATCCGGGGGATCCGGGGGATCCGGGCAGTGCCGGTCAGGTCATTGGGGAGGGGGGGACGGCTGTATGGCTTGCTCCTGCTCTCCGCCATCTTTCCCACTGACATCACACGCTCGGACACAGCCCGCCACCATCACATTCTTCTTTGCTGACGTCAGGCGATTCACGCTGGCTCCGGCTTCCCCTCCGCTCCGAAACAGGCGCGCGCTTTGAATGGTCAGAATCGTTCAAATCCGTTGTTGCTATCGTGGCAGGCGGAGAATCGCGATAACGATTCTCCGCGATTAATCAAGCAGCTCTACAGTCCAGGTACATTTTTAAAGTCGCACATGGTTGAATGGTTGTCATTGAAAAACATGGGGTGTGACTCAAGTCGCATGATAAGTTGCACAAGTGCGATCGGAGCCTAAATCGGCTAAAAACATTTCAAGTTGAAAAAAAAAAAAGTGTACAAGGTCTTAAGGTTTGTTTTCTTTAGAAAGCAGACTAAGCCCAAGTAGAAAACCAAGTCCCCTATCAGCATTCTTGTAACAAGGACCCTAGCTCTTTGTGTGGAAGCAGTAGTTTCTCCGCAGAAATCGGACCCCCTGCTAAGTCAGTGCTAGAGTTCTTCAGTTAGCAGGGATTGTGAGCTTTGAAGAGGTGTTGGTCCAAAGGACATGTCAGACCTCGGCAGAGTGACCACTACTTCCACACACAGAGTAAGGGTCCTTCATTTCTGCATGTCGGCAGAGAACCAGCTTTACTACTTGGGCTACAACTGCTATCTGAAGGATACAGACTTTGCATTGCATTCACATTGAGCGCACTTGTTTCCATGCACTTTGAATGTATTTAACTGATTTAGAACGTGAACGTTCAATTGGGCATTAATCTAATAAGGTGATGGGCTGGGATTTCCTTCATTTCCCTTTGCCTAATTCTTGGTTTCATTTGCATACTGCACATTTCTGTACACTCTGTGCTGTATTTCCCTGACACACATGGTCACAGGCTGTGGCAGCCCAGACACATTTTTTGTTCATTTTGCACGGTGCGGAAGCTCTGTATATTTTAATAGTCACATACGTTATGTTATTAACATACCTAGGCTTCAAGTCCACAGCTGTGCTCCTGTAATTGGGATGACTGGAAGATAATTACCCTATATACTTTATCTTCACCCGTAAAGGTTCTCTTTACTTTGGCAACTGCCCCCCCCCCCCCCCCCCACCTCCCCTTCCCAATTTGAATTCTCCAGCATAGAAGACATCAGTCAGCAGAAAACAGAGTGCAGCAGTGCAGCTGTATGGCCTGGTGTATGAATGGGTGCTTTTCAACTTTTCCACCAATTAGTGAACTCTGATATCTCGGCTGAGTCTTTGCCAGGACCAGTGACCCAGGCATAGTCCTCTGGGGAATGGACTTTAAATTACAGCCAAGAATCTGGTGAACAGAGCCTTACTGTATGAGCCGTGTCTGTCTGAAGTTATACAGTTTAACTATTATGCCCCCATCTTTGCTTCCCAATGTCCATGATTGTGATTTCAGAAGAAAAGCAAGACTAGTACTGAATTTTTTTTTTTAATTGCTCAAAAAATATTTGTAAGGCCAGGTGGAAATAGAAGGCAATGTATAAAAGGATTTTCAAAGCCCATCTCCAGGGAAAGGAAAAATGTGCTCCCTTGTAGTGGGGCTGCCCCTGCCCTGCAAGGGTTAAATGCTCAATTAGATGGGGGGGGGGGCGGCAGTTTTACCCACCTGATTCTCACCACCTCATCGCCTAGCTCATTCCTCTTGTCTTGCGCTCTGGCAGTGGACTGTCCCTCAGTGTCCTCCTGTCCAGTGCAGGCCTATGGGCTCTGCGTTGGATTTAATGTTGTCAGAGGACCTCCGACTGCCAGAACATAGGGCAGAAAAGGCTGCAGGGGACTGGTGAGGAGGGGGAGCCTGCCGAGAGAAATTGCAGAAGTAAGTTTTTTTGCGGCCCCCTAGACCTAAATGAGAATTTAACCCTTAAGTTGGGCAGCCCCCTTTTTCCCTTTAAAAGGTGAACTTGGCTTTTAGAGAAAAGAAATATGCACATATTTTTGCAGGAGAGAAAGTGATGTTTTTTTTTTGGGGGGGGGGGGGGGGTTTATGAGCCTGCAGAGCATTTCACCTGCAATCAAGAAATCCATTATAAAGCTTTAGACTCGGTTCACACAGGGGCTGCACGACTTGCGGCGACCTGCAAACGACTTCCGCGGCGACTTGCAAAACGACTTCTGTATAGAAGTCTATGCAAGTCGCCCCCAAAGTCGTACAGGAACCTTTTTCTAAGTCGGAGCGACTTGCGTCGCTCCGATTAGAACGGTTCCATTGTACAGTACAAGAGGCGACTTGTCAGGCGACTAGGTCGCCTGACAAGTTGTCCCTGTGTGAACCGAGTCTTCGGAAGTGTCGGTGAACTACTAAGGGCGCTCATTATTGCCCTCGCAGTTCGTTGAAAACTACAAGCCAGCCGTCTGCTGTGGTGGCAGACGGGACTTGTAGCTCATTCAGATCTTTTGTGAGTGAATGATGTGGATCCCCCACTGAACTCGTATTGCAGAATTACAGCAGGAAATCAAGGTGTTACAAATAACTATTACACAAACTTGCCTCACCACCCCTAGCTTCTGCCCACTGTGGAGAGATGAGGGTAACTACATGATTTTCCCAGCAAGATCATGGGAGTGTTGAGAATCCCAAATCTGATGAGAAGACACTCCTGCACTGTGCTGGAGCATCCCCTCTAGATTTGGAGTACTTGCCATTCCCAGGATCCCACTAGAACAAGGTTTCTCAACCAGAGTTGCTCAACATGTTCCTAAGGGTTCCTTGAGCAACTTCTGCCTCTGAGATAAGTTCCTGCTGACACCATTAATCTTTTTAGCTATCTGTAAGGGAGTAATTCTTCCCAATGACCACAAGTGTAAGGAGCATTCTTCCCACTGACCATCACACTAATGTGTCATGAGTTGCAGATAGTCATTTTTGGCAGGGGTTCCCTGAGATTTTTCAAGGGTTCCTCTGTGTTTGAAAAGGTTCAGAAAGCTCTATAAGGATCATGACCTCACCCTCGGGTAGGCACGATGGATGGAAAGCTGGGAGTGAAGCCGTTTGGCTGGCTTCTGTCGGACATGCATGCTGGAAAAACCAGCAGCCGACCGACTCCTGATCTGCCCGCTTAGCCAATGGTGGTGAGTGCTGATTGAAGTGTTCTGGCCGGGGGGGAGGGGTGGGGGGGGGGCGCTTGTCCCCCTGTCTAGAACACAACAGCTCAGTGGAGGAGATCGCTGTACTAACTTCGCATCGTTAGAACAGCGACTGCGACCGGAGCGGACAGTTCTTTTTTTCGTTCAATCCACTGGGTTGAAAGAAACTAAAAACTATGTACCCGGCTTAAGGGAAGTATGATCACTTTTGCAACAGATTTTTTTTTTTTTTTTTTTTGCATCTTCATTCATATTCAGTGAATTGAGGTGGTGGGTATTGTGAGGACTGATGCAATATGCTGACCTTTATTTTAGTGTAAGGTCCACTTTAAGAACATTTCTCAACTGACAAGTTTGAGTTTTCTTTGTTTGCAAAACCATTCATGGTTTGTAGTTTATATTTTTTCCCCCTATATTTTTATACAAACAAGTTCTAAAATCTGATTCCTCAAAGTCATAATAAAATGAAAAGTGGATGCCGTCTTAGTCAAAATGTTGCATTGCTGGGTGATGGTAGCATCTCGCCTTCTAGGTTTTGTATTTATTAAAAGCCAAATAAAGTACGCAGTATGTTTTAATGTGACTTGCAGGAGTTGAGTCAGTGCAGACTGGATGCAGAAGCTGTAATTCCCATATTACCTCTGAAGAATAGCTACATCTATGCCAAGTCTCGTCTGCTAATCTAGGCCTAAGTGTCCAAGCAGATTCTTGGATTCTGCACAGAATTCCTTCTTTTTTCAGTCCAGGAGTTTGAAGCCAAGTGACTTACCATCATATACTTTATTTTTTATATTAATGATTGCCTGATGACTAGAAATTTTTTTTTTTTTCGAAAATTGCTTTCAGATTAAAAATTTAAATTGTCCCTAGATTCCACAGGCCCTGTGTAGGGGGCATTTTGGAAACGAAGAAAATCTCGAGATTTAAATTTTGACAGTTTTTTTTTTACTTAAAATAAACCCACTTCAGCTTTTTGTATTTATACGTTCTTAACATTTGTAGAGTTAGGTTATGCATTATTTATCACATCCTAGAAATCCGGGATGTCCATAGAAAGTACAGTCTTTTATCTATAAATGTCTTATGGAACACTGTATTTCACTCTGTGACGGTCTTCTGAATCTTAGAGGTTATTGTGAAGTCAGATCACATGACGCGGAAGAGGACCGCAGTGTTATAAATCACAGTCAGAAGACTCGATGTGCACAAAACTGTGTCCAGGGCAGTCAATCTCATTATCATAGTGCACAGTTGACTTTTGGGTTGACAAAAATGTCTTTTAGGTCTAAATGGCTTTTCTACCCCAAATTGTGAAGTGAGCCGTGAATGAAAATAATGCTTCCCTTTTACTCTTAGTGGAAGAGTGTATTTCGGCGCCGGCGGCGCCATTTTCAAATCGCGGTCGGTGATTTTGAACATCTGTCAGCTCAGGATCGCAGGGGATCGGCGTATAACATGCACCCGCGATTTTCCCCTGATTTTAAGGGGAAAAAAAGTGCGTGTTATACGCCAATTAAATACGGTATTTGCTTTGTAAGAATAAATTGCCTCTAACGTTGGTTGGCCTACATGTGTGGATGTTGCTGCGTTATGTAAAACTTGGTTTCGTTTTTGACATTTTAGAATGGGGTGCCTCAAGATTGTGCAAAATTTTTAAAGGATGCCTTGACTGAAAGTTTTTGAGAAACATTGGTGTAGAGGAAGAGAGGGGGCTGTCTGACCAGGTCTATTGGATAGGGGAGTGCACAGGGCAATATGGTCAAACCATTAGATTTAACCTCTACTCCTACTCCTATGGACCGAAGCAAACTTTTTCATTTCTCCTATGAGCCACTTTATTCTACAACTACTTTGTAATTTCTTAAGGTAACAAAATAATACATATACATTCGTTTTGGTAATATTCATTTTTTTTTTTATTATGCAATCTAGACAGTAACAAAACTTCAAATAAGAAATTTATTTATTTATTTTTTGCAGTGTGGAAAAAAGTTACTGTTATACATTTTCAGTTTATAGGGTCCCTTTCACACAAAGGGTCTGATTAGGTCGACCTGTCAGTTTTTCGGGTGGACCTGATCGGATGGTCCATTCACCCCTATGGACCAACAAATGTAAATGGACTTGTGTCCTTTTACACTCACTCTGGTCCAAACCACTTAAAAAAAAAAAAAAATAAAAAAATAAAAATGGAAGGGGGTCCATTCTCCGTCTAGGCAGATCAGATTGCAGAGCAGTTGGGAGTAAACTGACAGTGGAGTCTGTTTACTCCCAGCTGCTCATAAAGCAGAGTGGGCAAGAATGGCTCCTCGTCCCGATCTGATCAGCGGGCAGATCCACCCCTGCTGATCTCAACCAATTCTGCCCTGTGTAAAAGGGGCCTAATTTGTCCAGTTTAAATAGACGCAGACCTTGATTCTGATAAATTATTGCAAAGTAATTTTATAAATAAAGGCCCTTTTTAAAATTTTGTGCTTTTTTTTTTTTTTTTTTTAATGTAATTTAAAAACATAAAAATAAATAAAATACTAATCCAATGAAAAGTTTAAATATTGTTAAGAAAAATGGAAATTGAAAAAAAACAATGGAAGGGAAAACAATAGATAAAAAAAAAAACCCAAACCTGTTGCTCGTTATTGTATTTGGCATGATGCCTCAATGTGGACAGTTTCTTTCAAGCAAATAGTTTTTTGTGAATCTGTGACAGTTTATTATTAGAAGAAGGTACCAATAACAGCACTTCCTGTTTTAAGCTGACTATGCTAACTTAGTACCTTGCAATTAGAAGCAGCATTGTCATTGCCATGTACTCTAACCCAGTGCGGTGTTGGGCTTTCTATCAGATAGGCAGCCCAAGGGCCACCTCAAGGAGCGCACAGGGCAGGCTGACAGCGCTACTGCTAATTGCGAGGCTTCGTAGTCGGCCTACTAGTGGAAGTGCTGTTTTTTCCAGGTAAGACTTTGCAACAGATTCACCAAAAAAAATCTTCAGTGAGTAGACAGTGTACAAAGAAAATGGCAGCAAATACTACTTTATGCACTTTTGATCATGTGCGTTTAAAATGCAAGGGTGCAAATCAACCCTAATAGTACTTATTTTTTAGTGCGCAAGTGTGAGCATGTGTCATAAGTTTGAACCCATTCTGGGAGCCATAAACGTTCCCATTTTTAATATGTTTAGTATATTCCTTGGGTTATTAGTTTTTCATTGAATTGCAAATTTCCATGTCTGCATCTAGATGTAAAACCGTTTTTTCTGTGCATTAAAAGAGATGTATGGGAATTTTTAAATTTTTTTGCAGATTCATACTTGCCAAGGTGGATACAGCATTGGTCCCCTGCTGGCGCTGACTGAGAACTGATCGATCAAACACCGCCCATCACTCAGTTCTCAAGGCTCTCTGCTCTGCCCCCTCCTAACTCACTGGAGCGCTGGGCTGTGGAGGGGGTGAGAGCAACAGTCTCAGGCTCTTAGCGGCTCGCTGAGAGGCTGAGCTGGGTGCCAGTTCAGGCATGTGGGCGGATCCCGACTTCATTGTCGCGATCTTACCCAAACCTGGACCGGCTGTGTGACGTTAGCTGACAGCGGGCTTCAGCCCGCTGTCTGCTGAAAACAGGTTACAGGTGGGCAGAACAACCTGCACTGCTGGGATCCATAGGAGAAGTACAGCCAAATGAGCTTTGACTGCACTTCTACTTTAATAGAAGTGGAATCATTTCATTTAATTAACATTTACTTAAAGCCAGTTTTAAGGTGCCAGAGCTGATGATCTCTCTGCCTTTTCCCACAGATGATAGCGTTTCTGCAGCAAGCACTTCTGATGTGCAAGACCGTTTATCTGCCCTGGAGCTGAGAGTCCAGCAGCAAGAGGATGAAATCACTGTGCTTAAAGCTGCCTTGGCTGACGTGCTCAGGCGTTTGGCTGTTTCCGAGGATCAAGTGGCAACTGTGAGAAAAGCGCCTCCTAGCAAAGGTAATTAGATCTTTTTACTGATGTGCGCACCGTGTTGACCGTTGGAAAAAAAACAAACGTTAGTAATTTACACAAGACATTAGAAGTTATCATTTGATGGCTGGAATGCAGACTCTCGGGCTTGGAAATTGGTGTTCCCTGAGTATGATCTTATCACCTAATGGAGGATTTTTTTAAGCATAAGGTTAAAGTAGAATTCCAGCCTAAACCTAGCTAGTCCTAAAAATGTCCCACCCCCCTACTAAAGACCCATGCAGGTACCGCCACACACAGTATTCAACTCTAGTGTAAGATAAATAGAAGGCAGGATTCAACTCAGATTCCAGCCCATCCGTCACGCTCCTCTGACTTGTTTCACCCGCACTGGACTTAAAGTATAACTAAAGGCAAAACTTTTTTAGTTTTGAATAGAGTGGAGAGGGATTAGAATTTGTAATGTCTGTGCCCCCATTAGGGAGATTCATCCTCTGTTTGTCCTGTTTACCATTATCATTGAAAGTAAAAGAAAACCCCAAATTTTGGATTCTCCCCAGAAGAGTAACGGAGGGGAAATCTTCCACTGAGGACAGTAGTTCTGTTGACTCGGGGTCCCCAAGGAATTCCCTTAATTTGTAGGGATTTCCTCTTACTTTCTGTTTGGCTATGGGACAGGAAGTGAGGGTAAATCTCCCCTATGGGACACAGATGGCAAAAAAAAAAAAAACCTGACAGAGGTTTTAAAACTCCCTTACCCTTTCCAAAATGGGGGGAGGGGGGGGGAGTTTTGCCTATAGTTTTACTTTAATCGTAACTTGTGTTGTAATAAAAAGATGTACATACTTTTCTGTTTGCAGCCTACTCCAGTCCAGTCATGTACCCCTGTGTCAGCCAGCAGTGGCTGCAGGGGAGAGGAGTGAGTGCTTGATGACTGGGATATCCGGGGCACTGATGTAATCAGTAGGATCCTATGTCTCAGCTGTTAGCACTTCATCCTCTCCCCTGCAGTTGCCGCTAGCTGACACAGAGGAGCCAATCAAGTGACTGGACTAGAGCGGGTCCCAAAAAGAGAAGTGTAAACCTATTTATTTTTTTCCCACAAGTTAGGAAGGGGGAGGGGACATTTCCATTTTTTAATACTAGTTAGGTTTACCTAACTAGTACTCCAGCAACACTAGGATGCGAGCGAATGACCATATCACATTCAAATACATCTATTATGCTTACTATTACCACCTCTTTTGAAAAAAAAATCTCAAAGCTGAGTTCCAGACGTTTTTTGAGTTTATTAAGTCAGCAGCTACAAAAAGTGTAGCTGCTGCCTTTTAATGAACTGGCGCTCGCCTGTCCCAGGATCCATCGATGTGGCCCCCCGAACCCTCGGATGTCTCCTTCGTCTCTCCCGGTACCAGCATTGCAAGTGTGGGCACCTGGCTGTGACAGCTTGTGGCTTCACAACCGGGTGCGCACTGCACCTCAATGGCCGGGAAATCTTCTGGGAGCTGTAACATGTCCCAGAAGGTGGGAGGGAGGGGGAGAGGAGGACTTCCGCTTGAGCTGCCTAGGCGGCCTGATTGTAAGTGGGAGCAGGTACCTGTCAAAACTAGGTAACTGCCCTCCCCAAAAAAAAAAGACATGCCAAATGTGACATGTGATGGGGTGAGGAATTCTTAAAGTGGAACTTCCACTTTTGGGTGGAACTCCACTTTAAAGTACAACTATAGGCATGACTTTTTTTTTTTTTTTCATTTTGGATAGAGTAAGGAGGGCTATATACCCTGTAAGGTTTATTTTTGCCTTCTGTGTCCTACACTTTCTGTCCCAAAGCCAAACCAGGAGGTGGGGAAAATTAAGGGAACCTTTTGAGGCCCCCCAGGCCGTCAGAACCATTGTCCCCATTGGAAGATTTCCTCTTACTGTTCTGGGGATATCTCAATTTGAAATTTACCTTTTACTTTCACTTTAAATTATTTTGGTAAAACAAATGGTAAATCTCCCTAACGAGAACAGAAACGACAATAAAAACTGACAGGTGTTCTAATCCCTCTTCCCAAAACTAAAAAAAAAATTTTCTACCTTTTTAAGTTGTACTTTTAACCCCCTGTAAAGGTTGCATGCCGCACTTCGGGGTGTGTTGCCTGTGTCTTCCTGCTGTGCTCCATCAACTGGCCACTTAATCTGCAGCTGTGAAGCGACACACTAGTGATGTAATGGCTGGGAAATTGGGGAACCACGGCATGCCCAAAGGAGGAGGAGGAATCTATAACACTTGAAGTATTGAATGATGAAGATCCTAGCGGCACCTGTACCTCCTGAAAGAAAGTGAAGATTACGTTCAGCAGAGGCAGAATGGGAAGTATTGTTTGGGCTGGTGGTAGACTTTTGTGACTGGTCTAGATTGTACCTTGGGATTCCGAAGAATCTTTTTTTGTAGTAGATATTTTATGGATGCCCTTTAGCTGTCAGGACCTGTTACTCTATCCTAGTGTAGGATAGGTAGGTGTGGAGAACAATAATTCTTCAAAATTTTGCATAGACAATATAAATGGAAAAGAGAAATCCCCAGCTCCCCAAATCTTTCATCACCTTCTCATCAAACTCTCATGATAGGATGTTTAGCCCTGGGAATACCATTGCTTTTTTCATTTTACTGCCAAGCCCCATTGCTGATCCTGTATTGACAGATACTGAAGCCATCCTATGAAGTGTCATATTCACTCACTCACTGCATGTAATTCCTAGTAGTATGAATGCTACCAGCTGCTTCTGTTCTCATGCCTCCTTACCCAGAGGATTTACACCCTTTAACTGCTGCAATAAATATTCAATAAAAACTGGTACATGAGGGTGGTGTGCTAGCTTTGAAGGCCTAAGAAGAGTTTCAATCATTGTGGATAGCAGGCCTGGACAGGAAATTGTGCAACTCTGGCAGTGCCTAAAGGGCTGTTGTGTTTGAGAACATCTGTGGACTGGTTATGTCAGCATAGTAAGCCACCGTTCACACTGAATCTGAGTTTGAAATTGTGCAACTTCGCTTGAAGTCATACGATTTCAAGGCCTCAGGTGAGTGCAAGTTCAGGTTTGACATCTGTGCGACTTCCTGTACAGATGTCTATGCAAGTCACACCTGAAATCGCAAAGTAGTGCAGGGACTTTTTTTGAAATTGATGCGGCACTGTAAAGAGTGTGCGACTTGATATGCGATGTAAACCTGTCAAATCACATTACAAGTCACACTGGTGTGAACGGAAGGGGCCAAGTCCTGTTTTAATGATTTAAAGTCTCCCAGCTTTAAACAGGAAATGTGTTTTTTGGCTGCATCACTGGGTGAAAAAAAGCATAAAAACAGAAAACTGATATAGCCACCACATTTATACATTGGTAAGCTGCAATATATAAGGTTTTTTGGTTTATTACTGCTTTGACCACTTCCTGCGGGGTGGAAGTCCTTGAATTTCGGTTCTTATACCGAGATGATGCTACAGGCATCATCCCAGGCTTTTCTTATCGTACATCATGGGACACAGAGCCATAGTAGTTACTATGTGGGTTATAGGCCACCTTCAGGCGATGGACACTGGCCCGCCCTAAGACAAAAAGTGCACTCCCTATATAACTCCTCCCACTACTGGGAGTACCTCAGTTTTTTCACCAGTGTCTAAGGTGTTGGTCACAAGTAAAGATGTGCTGTGCTGAGCTTTACTGGAGCAATCCTTGCTGGGGCTAGGCATGCAGCCGGATCCATTCAAAGTGTCTTTTTGGCCAAATTGAATGGTACCCGGGCCTCGTATCCGAAGAAACGAGGTCTTGCCTGTAAACGCTTCTCTTTTAGAGAGCTGAACCCCGAGATCCAGTACTTTTTGGTAGTAAGGCCATAAAGTTTTACTGGCGGTGGTGCTATTACAGGTCCAGGATTGTGGGTTTCCCCAAGGATCCCCAGCTCCTGAAGGTTTAACAGGACCCACCATGAAGGGTGAAGATTGGGTCGGTTGGTTTTACCACAGAAAACCCTGCGGCGGGAAAAGGAAGTGGAGTTTTCTAAGAAATTTTTTGAAATTTTCTTATAAATGTCTCCTTTTAAATTTAGTAAATGTTGTCATGCCTATGTGTCACCACTGGGGGCTGTATAGAGCACGAAGCGTCTCTTGCTTCTCTGAGAGCCCACAATGTGTCCAGGAACAGCAGTTTCCTCTCCTCCAGCCAGCAGAGGACCTCCGGTAAGTCCTAGGGGGGTTTTTCCTCCCCACCAGATGCCCCCCCCGTGCTGTTTTTTCTCCCCCTTTTCACGGGGATAGCGTCAAAAAAAAAAAAAACGCAAACAGCCGCCGCCCCCCCTTCGCCATTTTCTTTCCCCTCGCTGCTGATCCCATAGGATCGGAAGCCCACGCGGGAAAGGCTTTTTTTCAAAAGGAAAGGAGAGGGGCCATAGGTAACGGAGGGAGGGGGGGCAGGGCTTAGTGCGGTGTTGGCGTCCTCCAACACGGCAAAGTGTGTGTTTAAAAGGCACCACTGTTACTGCTGCAAGCTGCGGAGGGACACGAGAAAAGGTAGCATGAAAGATGTTTGGTGACACAGGTATTCCTTTTGACACATTTACTACTGCATAGGGCTGGACTATTGCTCAAGCAGTGGATACGTTCCTTCTGGTAGTACCTCTGCTTTGTGCATTGGGCTATGGTCAGAAGGGGGATAAAAAACACCTCAAAAAAGGGCTCTAGAAAGACTTCTACAGTCACACAGAAGCCTAGAGCCATCTCAAAAAAGATGGCATCCTCCCCTGAGAGTAATATGGCTGATCAAAATGAGCCATCAGGAGTGACGGAAGTTGCAGCTGCTCTTAACACTGCAGCCCCTGTATATATTACTATGGAGGTTTTTTTCTTCCCATAGTGGGACTTAGCGTAACAGGTCCCTGTCCATTGCTCAGGACCCTCATGCTGAGGAACAAGGGACTGAGAGCTGACGAATTTCTCTCAGGGGACCAGGAAGAGGCTGGTGACTCCTCTCCAAAGATCCTGATCCTTCCAATACGGAAGGATCAGGTTCACAAGAAAGATTGTTGGTACAGTCTCTCACTGAATTGGTCTGCTCCACATTTTTGCTGCCAGTAGCAGAGTCAGTTGATGAGCTCACTTCTGGTTTGCCTCCCCTAACTGTTCATGCTTTTCCTATCCATTCATGGCTAAAAAAAAGCTTATGTATTCTGAGTGGGAGCATCCAGATAAACCGTTTTTTCCTCCAAAAAAGTTTTCAACACTTTATCCCAGGGATCCAAAAACTACGGCCCTCCAGCTGTTGCAGAACTACACGTCCCATGAGGCATTGTAAAACTCTGACATTCAGACATAACTAGGCATGATGGGAATTGTAGTTCCTGAACAACTGGAGGGCCGTAGTTTGAAGACCCCTGCTTTATCCTATGGAGGAAGAGTTGAATAAGAAATGGGGAATTCCAGCAATTGACACTGCTATATCCTCTGAACAAAAACCTGACTTGTCCAGTAGACAATGCTCAAATGCTGAAGGAGCCAACAGATAAGTTGAAATTCCTTTTTTAAAAACTATTTCTCTCGCAGGTTCAGTGGTTCTGCCTGCGTGGCAGCGATTGGGGTATCTCGGTCCTTAAAGGACCAGGTTATAGAGGTACTCAAGGTTATTCCTGATCAGCAGGCCCAAGATTTGGCTGGGATATCAGAGGCGTTGTGTTTTACAGTAGACGCTATGAAGGATTCTATTCTCCAGGCCTCATGGCTTATGCTAGGGCTGGTACATGTGCGTAGAATCTTATGGTTGACAAATTGGTCAGGCGAAGCGCCATGCAAAAAGCTCTTGGCCAGTTTCCCATTTCATGGTGAATGGTTATTTGGAGACGATCTGGATAAATAAATCCAGTAGTACATCCAATAGTAAAGCCTTTTTTTTTAGCTTTGGATCATCTCTTGTCTCAGAGTGATATCCGTGGTTCCCTTGGTAGAGCGAGGATTAGGGTTTTATTCAAACCTTTTCAGGGTACCAAAACCAAACGGGGGTGTCAGACCCATTTTAGATCTCAAAGCTCTAAACCGTGTTTTTGAATATCCGCTCTTTTCGCATGGAGTCAATCTGATTAGTAGTCTCCATCCTACAAGGTGGAGAACTTCTGGCGTCAATTGACATCAAGGATGCTTATCTCTATGTGCTGCTTTTCCCCGCTCACCAGAAATATTTACGCTTCGAGGTAGAAAATCTTCATTTTCAGTTCGTAGCTCTGCCCTTTGGTCTAGCTACTGCACCTGGAGTGTTTACAAAGGTCCTGGCTTCTCCTTCTCTTCTACTAGCCTACTTGGACGATCTACTCTTGATAGATCAGTCGGTAGCCCACTTAAACCAAAGTTTGGTCACCGCAGTCAGCTACCTGGAATACCTAGGTTGGATTCTCAACCTAGAGAAATCCTCCTTAAAACCATCAAGGAGATTGCAGTACTTGGGGCTGATCATAGATACAGTTCAGAAGGTGTTTTTGCCCTAGGAAAGGATTAGTTCCATAAGGGAACTGATTTAGTTGGTCAAAACAAAGAAGAATCCTTCTATTCGACTTTGCATGAAATTGTTGGGAAAGATGGTGGCTTCTTTCGAGGCCATTCCTTATGCGCAGTTTCATTCAAGACTGCTGCAAAACAGTATCCTGTCAACTTGGAACAAGAAGGTCCAAGCTCTGGACTTCCCAATGCGTTTATCCCCCAACGTGCGTCAGAGCCACAATTGGTTGATATCCAAGAATCTTCAAAAAGGAAAATCCCTTCTACCAGTTACCTGGAAGGTGGTAACAGGTGCCAGCCTTCTGGGCTGGGCAGCAGTCCTGGAAGAAGCGTCTGTCCAAGGGAATTGGTCCAAATCAGAAATGACCTTGCCCATCAATCTAGAGTTTAGGGCAGTACGCCTCTCAGACTACGGAATTGTCCTATCGGAATCCAATCCGACAATGCCACAGCAGTGTCCTATATCAATCACCAAGGGTGCATGAGAAGTCGTGCCCAAAGAGGTGAATTTTATCCTATCCTTGGCAGAAGACAACCTTCCTTGTCTGTCAGCAATCTTCATGGCAGGGATAGAGAATTGGCAGGCGGACTACTTGAGTCGCCAACCGTTGTTCCCGGGAGAATGGTCTCTTCACCCTGACATCTTTCTGTCAAAGATGGGGAATTCCAGACGTGGATCTGTTTGCGTCCAGGTTCAACAACAAGATCGACAACTTTGTGTCAAGGACAAGGGATCCAATCACATGCGGAACGGATGCCTTGGTTTTTTCCGTGGGATCAGTTTTCACTGATCTATGCGTTCCCTCCTGTTCTGCTGCTTCTGCGCCTTCTTTGCAGGATTAAGCAGGAAGGGAAGGAGGAGATTCTTGTGGCCCAGGAGTTCTTGGTTTGCAGAGATCGTAAAGATGGCGGTAGGGGACCCAAGTACTCTATCACTATGGCCAGACCTTCTCTCGCAAGGTCCGGTATTCCATCCTACCTCACGAATGCTAAATTTAACGGTCTGGCTATTGAGACCCACATTTTGAAAGACCGTGAGCTGTCAGCTTCAGTAGTTTCTACTTTGGTTAATGCTAGGAAGCCAGCCTCCAGAGTTGTATACTAAAGAATCTGGAAGACACATATCTCCTGGTGTGAATCCAGGGATTGGCACCCCAGGAAATATGTCATAGGTAGGATCCTTGAATCTCTACAGATGGGATTGGAAATGAAGCTGGCCTTGAGTACTATCTAAGGCCAGGTGTCGGCCTTATCAGTGTTTTTTCAACGACCACTTGCTTCTCACTCTCTCTGGTTCTTAACTTTATTCAGGGGGTAACTCTGATTAATCCTCCAGTTAGGTCACCCCTGAACCCTTGGAACTTGAATTTAGTCCTGTCGGCATTACAGAAACAGCCTTTTGAGCAAATACGTGATATTCCCTTGGTTCTCTTGATGAGGAAAAAAAATTTTCATTGCCATATCTTCTGCAAGAAGAGTATCTGAGTTGGCGGCTCTTTCTTGTAAAGAGCCAGATTTGATTATTCATAAGGATAAGGCTGTATTCCGGCCTCATCTTAATTTCCTACCGAAGGTAGTGTCAGGTTTTCATTCAAACCAGGATATTGCTCTGCCTTCATTTTTTCCAGAACCTCGTTCTGTGGAAGAAAGGTCACTACATTCTCGATGTGGTGAAGAGCGGTCAAGGTCTATTTGAAGGTGACTGCTCAGATTCGTAAAACAGGTGTTTTGTGTTGCCAGACGGTCCTAAAAGAGGACAGGCAGCGTCGAAATCTACCTTTTCTAAATGAATTCGTCAAGTAATTGTTCAAGCTTATGGTTTAAAAAGGAAAATTCCACCTTTTCATATTAAAGCGCACTCCACCAGGGCTGTTGGTGCTTCTTGGGCAGTGCATCACCAATCCTTCGTGGCTCAGATCTGCAAGGTCGCAACTTTGTTCAAATGAATGGGTTGCAAAATCGAATTACATTGGACTGAGCTAACCCACACATAATTGTGATTCAAATATGAACCGGCCCTTAGAGATAAAAAAAAAATGGTAATCTGGGCTTTGGGTAGATGAACTTCTTTAAAGTGATATTCAAGTCTTGTTGTGTTTTTTAACAAACCTGTCATACTTGTCTGCTCCATGTAGTGGTTTTGCACAGATCCTCCTCTTCTTGGGTCCTTCACTGGTGCTCCTGGTCCCTTCCTCCTGCCGAGTGCCCCCTCAGAAAACAGCTTGCATGGGGGCAGCTGAGCCACTGGTTTGTGTCCATTCAGACACTGAGCAGTGGCTTGGCCCCGCTCCTTCTCTCTCTTCATTGGCTAACTGACTTTTACAGCAGTGGAGGAGACAAATAAGAAGTTCCACTTTTGTGTGGAATGCATTAAGATGAAAGAAACCTTATGCCTTTTTAAGACCCTTTAAAAAAAGAAAAAAAAGCCATGGTTTCTGGTCCCCAAATTTTACAGCTAAAGCAGCTATTTAACATCTGTTTTCCTTCTTTCGATTGTACTAATAGCCAAAATACATTCTTTAGCCTGTACAGTAGAAATTAAATCTTTATTGTATAAGGCGACGGCTGTAATTTGTTTCCTGCATGGACCTATGTTTGTTCAGTTCAATCTTCCTCTTCCTCAGTGGTTTTTTGGTTTTTATTCCCTTTGGACTACAAATGTCTGGATGGGAAATGGTACTTTCACACATTTTCTAAAGATGTATTTCAGTAAAGGATGTCACTCTGACTCAAAATATCCACCATTAAATCATTAGTGAAAGGCAGAGACACAGTATCTCTTCCTGATTGCCGTCTAACGTCAGGAAACAAAGTGACACATGTTTTATGTTTGCCAGTGTGCCTAGCTGTGAGGCTGTGGAAGGACAATGCCGAATGCTGTTTTTGTCTGCAAAAAAGCTAAATATGTATATTTATCCTACACATACTGCATCCCATCATTCAACCTTAACCATTTGCCTACTGGGCATTTTTACTGCCTTCCTGCCCAGGCCGGCTTTAAGCACTGTCGCACTTTGAATGACCATTGCACAGTCATGCAGCACTGTATCCATGTGACATTTTTATAGGTTTTTTTTTCACACAAATAGAGCTTTCTTTTGGTGGTATTTAATCACCGCTGGGTTTTTTATTTTTTGCTAAACAAAGGAAAAAAGGCCGACAATTTTGAAAAAAAACACACCTTTTTCATAGTTATAAAATTTTGCAAACAGGTAATTTCTCTCATTCACTGAGGTGCGCTGATGAGGGTGCACTGGTGGGCTGCACTGTTGGGGAGCCGCTGTAGGCAGAAGTTCTGTGAGACCCGCCCTGTTAAGGCAAGCGGGTGCAGGCTCTGCAATGGATCAAAGAGCAAGAAAATTCCTGGACGGCCGCACACTAATACAACACCTTTTATTGTGAGATATAAAATCCTAAACGGTCAGTCCATGCTATGTAGAGGTAGTGGCAATTAGCTTGCGCATTTCAAACCATGAGTCAGTGCTTAATCATAGTTCAAGTTATGATTAAGCACCGATTCGCGGTGTGAAATACGTAAGCTATTTGCCACTACCTCTGCATAGCATGGACTGACTGGTTTGGATTTTATATCTCACCATAAAAGTGTTGTATCGGTGTGCGGCCGTCCAGGATTTTTCTTGCTCACTGATAATCGGTGCCCTGATTATCCATGTAGATGTCCCTTTTAACAGAAGCCGGCTATCAGCTCTCCTCTCATGCTGACAGCCCTTTACCCCAATCTGTTATCAGCCTAAGGACTCAGCGATCATAGTGTGTGCCGCCCCGGGCAGTGTGATCACAGAGTGACTTTATATGACGGCCTCCCGGCAAAGTAAGCCCACGATGTAGCAGTCATTCAGCTATAGCGTGGGTGGGAGCTGGTTAAAGTGGTTCTAAGGGCTGAAGGTTTTTTTTACCTTCATACATTCTATGCATGAAGGTAAAACAAACCTTATGTGTGCAGCTCCCCCCTCAGCCCCATCTAATACTTACCAAGCCAGATTTTGATCCAGTGACATGCACAAGAGCCGAGGCTCTCCTGGGTCTTTCCGCTGCGATCAATCGCAGCCAGTGAGGCAGGATCAGAGAATAGGACTGAGCTGCCCATAAGACAGAGCCGGCTAAGAAGCAAGCGCGCATAAGTGCCCCCATCACAGTCTGTTTGCTATGGGGGCCTTTGGCAAGGGGGAGGGGCCCAGAGCGCTGGCAGGGTACCTGAGAGGAGGATCTTCTTTTTATTTTTTTTTTTATTTTATTTTTTTTTTCAATAAATGCTTTACCAAACCCACAACAGTAAAATCTGTCTGTATATGCAGCATAGCATGCTTGTTATACTCACTGTGAAACTTAAGGGGTTAATCCTCTGCATTGTGTAAAAAGGCTGTTTTATCCTGTATGCACAGATCCTCCCCCTCCTGCACGGTCTATCTGGGGAAGGCCAGCTGACACAGGCAAAGTAGCCAACCTGCACATGCTCAGTTGTGTCTTTTATGCTGGAGAGAACATTTACTTATTCTCAGAGATAGCCACTGGAGAAACTGCAGTTTACTGACCGTGGTATACAGATCAGCCGAAAAGGTATATAGTGGCTGTATTTTATCTTAAAAAGATTTATAAGCTGTGGGCGGGCGGATGACCCATTTTCATATTACTGGATTTAGTATTCATTTAAGCACTCCTCTCTCCTGCACATATTGCCTGCTGTTTAGACCACTTCATACTCCTCTCTTGCATTTACTGCCCACTTTCATACCCTCCACACTCCTCTCCTGTACATACTGCCCCCGGCATGTCCTCAGCACTCTTTCCTTCACATACTGCCTGTTATCCCACCCTCCATACTCCTCTCCTGCACATGCTGCCCACTGTATCATCTTCCACTCTTTTGTTTCCTCCACACACTGCCTACTATGGACCTACAGGTTTGTTTTTAAACGGAGCATTTTTTTCCAGTTTTAACCACTTGCCGTCAGCAGGCCGTCATATGACGGCCTCGAATTTGTGGTGGTATATCTGAATGATGCCTGAGGCTACAGGCATTATTCAGATGTCGGCATTTTCAGCCAGCGATTCCGTACACCATAAGAACGATCATAGCGGCTGTTCCACCGCTTGATTGTTCTTACGGGCAGCAAAAGGGGACGTCTCCCCCCCCCCCCTTTCCGCCGCCCTCCGGTGCTTCTGCCGACTCACCACAGCGATCGGTGAGTCGGAGACGGGATCCACCAGCCCCGGATGTTGACCATAGAGATTTCCAGCGGCCCACATGATGGTCTGAGGCCAGGCGTGATGTTATGACGTCACGCCCGGCCTCTGCATTAAAAAAAAAACGTCGCCGCCTCGGCTGGGAAGCCAGGATCTTTTTCTTACTGACACCATATCTCACTGTAAAGAGGTCCTATCATGTCATATTCCTGTTACAAGGGATGTTTACATTCCTTGTAATAGGAATAAAAGTGATTTATTATTTTTATTTTTTTTTAAAGTGTGAAAATAAACATTTTTAAGTAAAATTAACAATAAAAATAATTTTTTTTAAAGCGCCCCTGTCCACGTGTGCTCGCACGCAGAAGCAAACGCATACGTAAGTCCCACCCACATATAAAAACGGTGTTCAAACCACACGTGAGGCATTGCCGCGAATGTTAGAGCGAGAGCAATAATTCTAACCCTAGACCTCCTCTCTAACTAGTAATGTAACCAGTAAAAAAAATTAAAGCAGTAACCAGTAAAAAATTAAATTTTAAGTACCAAAGTTTGGCGCCATTCCACGAGCGTGTGCAATTTCGAAGAGTGACATATTGGGTATCTATTTACTCAGCGTAACTTCATCTTTCACATTATGCAAAAAAATTGGGTTAACTTTACTTTTTTTTTGTTTTTGTTTTTGTTTTTTTTAAAGCATGAAACTGTTTTAAAAAAAAAAAAAAAATATGCGTTTGAAAAACTGCTATGCAAACACAGTTTGAGATAAAAAGTTGCAATGACTGCCATTGTGTTCTCTAGGGTCTCTGCTAAAAAAAAATATATATAATGTTTGGGGGTTCTATGTAATTTTATAGCAAAAAAAGATCATTTTTACATGTAGGAGCGAAATGTCAGAATTGGCCTGGATGCGAAGTTTATGAAAAAAAACGGAAGCATACACAAAATGGATGAAAAACTGATGTAAACAAAATGGAGCTAAATGGAAGATGAATGGTAACCGATAAGAACTGAATCCATTCTTCTTGGGCCCCCTTCCACACGGTATGGACTCCACCAGCTTAGTGGGAAATCTGATGTGTTTCCACTCCACTTATGTAGGCGGGATACAGACTCAGTCCGCTCTCCTCTATGGGCGGTCAGATGTAAGCGGTCTGCCTGTCCGGTTGCACTTGACTGCCATCTGATCCGATCTGCTAGATGGATAGGGATCATATCCCTGTCAGTCTGTTTTTATTGAATTGGATGTCGGCGGGTGTAAACAAACACATGTCTGTTTACATTCGCCACTCCCTACAGGATAATGGATGGTCTGATCAGGTCCGCCTCAAAAACTGACGGTCAGACCTGATCGGTTTGCCTTTGTGAAAGGGGCCTTCGTAGAAACATGACTGAACGAATGACGCTCATGTGAAAGGGGCCTGGCCCATGTCTTCAGACTTTGAAGCTTCGCTGATTTGCTGGCGGCCATGGGCATCCACTGCTTCCAGTTGTGTGAATATCTTCTCCCTGAGGATGTACACTGTCGTTTCTCACTACAGCTCTCCAACTGGCAAGAGACAGGCAATTAGCAATATACTGCTGTCTGCGTCCCTGATTGAATATGAGGATTTCCCTCCAGCTCTGGCAACATGACGGGAAGTGAGGGAAATCCTCGGTGGAGACACAGCAATAAAAAGCTGGATAGTTTTCAGCCTCTACTTTCACTATTCGGAAAACAATGTTGTCTCTAATTCTTCTTTATTGCAAGACTTTTGTTATGAGAAAAGCTGTATCTAAATGCTGTGACCATCTATCTCTTTATCCTGAAATGAAAGGACCCTTTTAAAATGGTAGTTAAATCCATTAAGCGTGGAAGATGTGTTTACTACTTTTGATTTCTGACAGTCTTGGCTCTCCTCCTGATCACCAAACAACGGGTCTGGTTTTGCATTCATTTCACATCTGGTGTTTGAGAAATGCCAGTTTTTTTAACTTTTTGGCTTAGCCCAGACTGCATACATTGGTAATTATCAGACAATGTGACATTTGCAGGCTTGCAGATTACCTGTTAGAAGAAAGCTGTCATTTCAGGTGATCTGTCTCATGTCTGAAAATCATTTGTTTTTTCTAAACCACACACATCTTCCATTCACGGGCCAAGGTGTTGTGTTTTTCTTTTGCTGTTGCACAAAGGTGTGTTTGTAGAGCTTGTGTCGCAACAGATCAAAGACTGCTTACAAATGTGCTCTGGGTGAGAAACTATTTAATGATTTAATTATTCACAGCACAGGTTATAATACATTAGGAGGACTATCTAGAGCAGGGGTTTCTCACCTGGGGTAGGTGGACCTCCTAAGTGGTCTATGAATGGGTATCGGGGGGGTTCTGTGAGGGTCAGATAAAAAAAGTGAATTTTCTATACAGATCTCCCCCTTGTTCCAGTTAATGGTTTTCTGTTGATAGAAGTGAAAGAAAATGCACCCAGCCGCTGCTTATAGTGCCAACCACGAAACGTCTCTTGAATCATTGGCCCATTTTATCATTTCAATTTGTATAATTGTTCTCTGCACAACCGCCATCTTTTGGCACTCCTTAATAGCCAGTGCTGATTCTCATTTCTCATTCTCAGTAGTAGTAGATTTGAGCAGAACTTAAATGGTTTTGTTTCATTTGCACAAGATGATTGTATTTAAAGTAGTACAGCCAAAGCTAATTTGCTGTACTACTTCTGTGGATCACAGGAGTACAGTCCTTTCTGCACTCCTGTGACCCATTTTCAGCAGACAGTGGGCTGAAGCCTGCTGTCGGCTAATGTCATATAGCCAGTCCAGACTCGGGCAAGATCACGACAATGAAGTCTGGATCCGCCCACATGCCTGGATCAGCACCCAGCTCAGCCTCTCGGCAAGCCGCTGAGAACCTGAGCCGGCCGCTCCCGTCCCCTCAACAGCCCAGAGCTCCAGTGAGCGAGAGGGGGCAGAGCAGCGAGCTGTGAGAACTGAGCGATTGGCGGTGTTCGTTCGCTCGGCTCTGTGTTAGAGGCGCTGGGGGACAGATGCAGCATCAGACCGATGCTGCATCCACCTAGGTAGGTATGATTCTTAAAAAAAAAAAAAAAACACAATACATCTTTTCATTTGTGTGTTGGTGTCCATTACTTTTTTCATGAAAAAAGAGCCCATCCTATATTGTTTACTTTATGCAAACTTTGTGTTTGTCATATGAGGAAATAAAATTTCAATAAAATAAATACACATATTGCATGTAAAGTTGTGTTTATGGTCCATAAGAACCACTGATCTAGAGTGACTTTTTAATTTTTTTTTATTGGTAGATTTACGCTATTTGTCCTAGTGGCCTTATTTTGGAGGTTTGAAAATGAGGGAGAATCCTAAATTTTTACATTTCCACTGGAATAGAGGGGAAAAAAAAAAAACAACTCTCAATGCGGATACTTGTGTGGGTGACAACAATTAAGAGGATTTCCTGTACTATGGAGAGATTTCAGCTCACTTCTGTTTTCTCTTAGATATTGTGTGTATGTATGTATGTATGTATGTATGTATGTGTGTGTGTGTGTGTATGTATGTGTATATGTATGTATGTGTGTGTGTGTATATATATATGTATGTATGTATGTATGTATGTATATGTGTGTGTGTATGTGTATGTGTATGTATATATATATATATATATATATATATATATATATATATATATATATATATATATATATATATATATATATATATATATATATAATGTGTGTGCGTTCTGCCTGGTCATGCAGTTGGACTGTGCTGGAATAGCTGCCAAACGCAGTCCCACCATACCTGATGTGAATGGACTCATAGAGTAGGGAATTGTGGAAAGGAAAACTCCCTGTTGGGAGAGTACATATCATGGAAGAAGGCAGGGCCGGTCTCAGGCCATCAGACCCCAATCCACAATTTCTGAAGTTTTCTTTAAATCTGAGTGACTTGTGCCATTGCCTACCATTCAGTGCATTGGAGAATAGCTGTGAAGTGAATACAAAGTCCTCATGGAGTTGTATGTGTTGCTTAGCCAATACAATTTTTAAGGCTTGCTCTACTCTGACTTTAACTACTCTCTCTGACTTTATTTAGATTAAGAGCTTATGCATACGGGCATAAAAAAAAATGCCACTGATTGACGTGTCTGCCTTTTTTTTTTTTTATGCCATTGAAAGCACCTCTAGGTTATCTTGTGTTCAGTGTGTCATTTACGTGTGTATTTTAGAGCCGCTTTATTCCCCAGAGAGGAGTATTCCAGCATAATTTATTCCTGTACACACATAAAGGCTTCTAAACTCCAGCTTATGCACCTCAGTTTATTCTAGTGTCTGGAATAAATTTATATTCTAGCCAGTAGATTGACTTTATGCTCATACACGTCTAAACACAATGCACACATGCGTACGTGCCTAAAAACATGGCATTGGAGGCACTTTTTCTGCAGCATATTTGTTCATCATACGCCTGTGTGCACGAGCCCTAACCTACTCCTATTAGACTAAGAAAAAAGAAAAGCCTTACTATAATTTTGTTATAGAAGAAAGCTAGAAGTCCTGGCTTGTTATAAAAGCAAGCATAACAGCAGGTAAAATCGTTAAAGCTTCCCTCAAGGGGAAGGTTTGTTCGCCCTTCCAGTTTGAGCCTCAACCGGTGCGGTTTAACTACTTTTAAAGACCGCCCACTGCGGATATACTGCTGCAGGGCGGCTCTATTGCGCAAAACGACGTACATGACTCAACCTCTGCGCGCCCACACTCTATCAGTGGGTCCGGTGGACATTACGTCTGCCGGGACCTGCCGATCGTTCACCCAGGGAGGCAGAACGACAATCTGCCTATGTGGACAAGACAGATCGCTGTTTATACAGGGGAGAACACAGTGATCTTGTGTTCCTGCTAAGCAGGAACACGGATCTGTGTTCTCCCAGTCAGGCCATCCGCCACACAGTTATAAAGCACCTCCTAGAGACACACTTAACCCTTTGATCTCCTTTGATGTTAACCCCTTCCCTGCCAGTGTCAGTACAGTAACAGTGCAGATTTTTAGCACTGGTCACTGTATTAATGTCACTAGTGCCGAAAAAAGTGTCAAATATCAGGTTTGGCTGCCGCAATGTCACAGTCCCGCTAAAAATGGATGATCACCGCCATTACTATTAAAAAAAAAATAAAGATGCCATAAAAATATCCCATAGTTGAAGACGTGATAACTTTCGCGCAAACCAATCAATATGCGCTTATTGGGGTTTTTTTTACCAAAATTTTGTAGCAGAATACATATTGGCCTAAATTGATGAAGAAATTATTATTATTATTATTATTATTATTATTATACAGGATTTATATAGCGCCGACAGTTTACGCAGCGCTTTACAACATTAGGGCAGACAATACAAGTACAATACAATTCAATACAGGAGGAATCAGAGGGCCCTGCTCGTTAGAGCTTACAATCTAGGAGGGAGGGTCAAGTTATACAAAAGGGTAATGGCTGTGGGGGATGAGCTAATGGAGAAAATAGTGCAGTTATTAGATGGAGGCAGGATAGGCTTCTCTGAAGAGGAAGGTTTTCAGGGATCGCCTAAAAGTGGATAAATTTGGAGACAGTCTGACAGATTGGGGTAGGGAATTCCAGAGGATGGGCGAGACTCGGGAGAAGTCCCGGAGGCGGATATGGGAGGAGGTGATGAGGGAGCTAGATTTTTTTAGATTTTTATTTATTTTTTTTATTATTGGATATGTTTTATAGCAGAAAGTAAAAAAATTATAATTTTTTCCCCCAAATTTGTAATTTTTTTTGTTTATAGCGCAAAAAATAAAAACCGCAGAGGTGATCAAATAACACCAAAAGGAAGCTCTATTTGTGTGGAAAAAAGACATCAATTTTATTTGGGTACAGCGTCGCACGACCTTCAGTTAAAATAACGCAGTACCAGATCGCAAAAAATGGCCTGGTCATGAAGGGGTAAAACCTTCCGGGGCTGAAGTAGTTAAGGTGAGCAGCTGAGGAACTCAAACTTCCACCTCCTGGAAGCCTTGTTCAGGCTACTTCAGGAGTCTGTTAATTTTTGGGAACCTTTCGCAAACCAAGTTGAAAGGTTTGCGTCATGCAGCATTCGGAATCATTCTGAAAAGCAGTACGGGAGGTTGAAGAAAGACCCCCCCAGCTCCATGACCTGTTAATGGAAACCAGCAATGAGAAAATGTGTTGGCTTTCATTTCTGATCTCTGCTTTTGAAAATTGATCTGTTTTTCCAAGATCCAGGTTTTATGCCACATACTTAATTGCGTTTTATTTATTTTTTTGCCCAGGTCCTCCAGCACTACGTGAAGCCCTTTCTATGTCTTGTATTACCAATGGAGGAGCTGGAACCAGAAAACCAACCCATACTGGATCTATTGCTAGAAAAGATACATTGGCATCAGCTGCTAAAAGGTATTTACCATCTCTATGAAAAACGAAAGCCCTGAGATGCTGAAGGTTTTAATGGAGCGGTTTACTGTGAAGCCACAAAACTGAAAATTTTAAAATGTTATTGTTAAAATGTGTGTCTGGGCAAAATAATATATTTATTCATCTTAAGACCTAATGCACACTGAACGTTAGAGAAGCGCCAGTAGCATTCGCTGTAGCTGTAGAATGAGTTTTGCAGCATTTTTTGCAGTAGCTTTGTTGGTGTTTTTTAGTTTGTGGAAGTATAGTTTTGCTTAAAAAAAAAAAACCTGCAAAGGCTTTTGGCTCAAACTTTAATAAGCGCTGAATAGCTGTGTTTTCAGCGTTTTATTGTTTTTCAGAGTTGGAGTAACTCTTTTTTTTAAACCCACTAGTTCTGGGGTTTTTTCCAGCCAAAAAACATTGATAAAAGCTTATGAGTGCATGGACAGTTTACTGACTGCAGAAAAAAAAATACCTGAAGCCAAAAAAAGCCACTGTAAAAAGTCCAGTGTGCATGAGGCCTAACTGTTAATACATGCTGATTTCCCCATGTTTAGTCTCTTAAAAATGCTGCAAATACAGAAATATAACGTTTGGAGTCTGGTGCATTGATACAGGTGCTTGTACCGATGCTCAAAGCCCATTGAGCCCTAGTTCACACTGATCCAAGGCGGGGAAACGTACAAGATTTGCTGCGTTTCCCAGCATCGCACTGCTTGGCAATCGCATGCCGTTTATGCGATCTGCTGCCGGTGTCAATGTTAGATTAACGAAACCCCAAAAAAGATCACAAAACGCAGTGCGATTGCCAGGATTGCATTGCATGGGGGTAAACACCCATGCAATGCGATTCAGGTGCGGGGAATAAAATTTAAAGTCCTGGAAATCACAGTGGCCCCAACAATGGTTTAAGGTGGAACTAAAGGCAGAACTTTTTTTAATTTTGCATGGTGTACGGGAGGGTTATAACCGCTGTCAGTTTTTTTTTTTTTTTTTTGTTCCCTCCCCCCCCCCCCCCATTGGGGAGATATCCCTTCACTTCCTGTCTCATAGCCAAAATAGGAAGTGTGAGAAAATTTTTCCAAATTGAGGGAATTCCTGGTTGCTACCAGAACTAGTGTCCTCATTGGAAGATTACGCCCCTTTTTTCCTGTTCTGCGGAAAACAGGACAAATGTGTGCCAACTTTCCTAAAACTTTCTTAGGGCACCGACAGACTTAAATGTAGCCTTTCTGTTTTTCATAATCTCCCTTTCTCACTTTACTGTAAAGCCTTGGTAAGTTATGAAGGGCAATTTTGTGTTTTTCATGCATTGTGCCACAGGCCACGTGGATTTCCTAATGTGGTTTTTAAAACTAAAAGTCCTGTAATTGTATGTGTTAACCAGCACAACCCTCCTATGTTGGCCCCTCTGATCCTGGTTGTTATCTGCTTCTAAAAGCTTCATTTCTTAAAGCAGAAGTAAACCCATCCATTTAACCGCTTCAAATAAGTTACATTTCCGGCACGTGCTGGGAATGTAATCCTCCCATTGGTTGTGCTCTCGACCAGACTGTCAAAAACCATCCAATGTCATAACTGATCACATCTGCAGCATCATGGCAGTTGTAGATTAAACAGAGGCCAAGATGTCAGCTTCCTTGGCTGAAAACGATAGGAGGGTTTACTTCCACTTTAAGAGCTTAGGAGCTGACTTCAACTCTTAGAAGTAAGCTCCACCTACAATCCCAATTTGTAATGGGACTGCCCCTATAGGTTATCTCATTGGCTAGTGGGGCAGTGGCTGGGATTTAGCTTTGAGGATGAGGCTTCACACCAAAGTCAGATAATACTTTCTGGTTAATCAGGAAAATCGTATACACTATGGTATGTGAGCTTACATTTAGAGGGCCTATTTATAGCAAGGGTACCACTGTTCAATATAAAATATACCCTGCATTATCACTTCAAACACCGGTTGACATTTCACATCCTACTTGCACGACTCAGGCCATGGTATGTCACATAGGGGTTTATTTACTAAATCTGGAGAGGGCAAAATTGGTCACAATTCTGCAGAGAAACCAATCGGCTTCCAGGTTTTATTGCTAAAGCTTAAACAAGCTGAGGTTAGAAGCTGATTGGTTTATCTGCAGAATCGACAAATTTTGCCCTCTCTAGCTTTAGTAAATCCCATAGTTACATAGACCCAAAAGACACAAGTACATCCAGTTCAACCAATAAGGGGGGGGCATAAAATTCCATCTACACAATCCTATACCCTATCCTATGCCATCCGGAGGAAGTTAAAAAACTCCAGCCAAGCATGATCCAATTTGCCTCTCGGGGGGGGGGGGGGGAACAGGAAGGAATTTTTCCCTTGCTGGAGCAATCGGATATTCCCTGGATCAACTTTATAAGGCTACTTTCACACGTGGACACCCCAGCGTTCAGCACTAGAGCGCTGCTCGTTTTTGTGGCGCTTTTTGCGCAGCTTTCATTGCAATAGGTAGGGCGTTTTGGTAGCGCTAAATGCAGCGCTCCCAACCCGCCCCAAAGATGTTGCTTGCAGGACTGTTTGGAATGTCCTACAAAGGCACCGCTCCATTGTGAAGACACACTGGAATAAATGGGAGGCGGTTTTCAGGCGCTTTGCAGAGGCTATTTCTAGTGTTAAAGCGCCTGAAAACCACCCCAGTGCGAAAAGGGTCTAAATGTTAGTACCCAGTTATATTATGTACTTTTAATGGAGAACTTCATGACATTTCAAATGTAAAACTATAGGCAAACCTTTTTTTTTTTTTTTTTTTTCTTCCCATTTTGGTTAGAGTAAGGCCTGGTTCACACCTATGCGATTTTTGGTGCTTTTTGCAGAAACGCACTGCAGATAATTTAAAAAGTTTCCTATGGGACACATTCACATCTATGCGTTTTTTCAGCCACTGCATTTTTGGAAAAGGGCCAGGGACTCTTTTAAATGCACAACGTAGATTTTTTGGTTCAATAGTCTTCAATGGAGAAGCTGCAGAAAAAGCATGTAGTATGATTTGATGGGATTTTTACCACGATTTGCATTTTGTGTGGAATTTAGAAAAAAAAAGAGAACTTTGCCTTGTTTTCTTTATATCCCACAATGTGTTGCTTCAGGGCTGTTAGTTGAGGAGCAAAGAGCAAAAAAATAAATACAGTAAGTCGGTTTTATATAAAATATATATTTTCAAACAAATCTATATTAACCTAAAAATATATTATCTTGTTTTTATATTGTGTGGTATATATTATATAATATGGAACGTTGGTTGATGTGTATACTATGTGTGTATATATATATTTTTCTTTTGCTCCCTTTTTGACATGTCATTTTTACACATCTGAGCTTCAAAGAGCTGCATGAAAAATGATTAAATTGGAGTTGCCTCACTATTTTATCCTATAAGAAATTCCATCAAAGCTAGGTTGTTTTGATGTTCGCAAGTACAAAGTAGCATATTTATGAAAAATGTACATTTATTATCAGTTTACAGCATTATGACAAAAGCAGAATTTATTATTCAAATTACATGTTGGAAAAAAAATAGATCATATTTAAAGTATTTCACTAATTTATGTTTGTAATACTGCAGACTAAGCATTGTGTTTTTTTTTTTTTTCTGAACCAGACTTGAATTTTTTCTATTTAGTTTATGAAACCTTGAGGATCCATTCACATCTACCTTATCTGCTGCCTTAATGTATGCGTTTTCGGGCATTGCTCTCACACGCACTGAATGAAAATGTGAACACTTCCGCTTCAGTTTAAAAAATTCTTGTATGGTGTTTTTTTGTTTGTTTAATACTTAACAAACATTTATTACATTTAGGATGGGGCATACTGCAGCATACACCAATGGAAGGCTTTCCTTATCTGCACGGGGATGCACAGGTGTTCATGCATTCCTGAGCAGTCAGTCTGCACGACTGTTAAACTTGGAGCAGAGGCTGTGTCCATGCAGACGCTGCATCCCAATTGAAATAGGTCTGCCTGCACAGGGATGTATATACAGAAGACCTATGCATTCCCATGGAGTCGAATGACAATCTTCTAACATACACATCCAGGTGCAGATGGGGATTTCCATTATTCTCTATTGTATTGCAGTGTCCTGTCAACCGTGTGCTGGGTATTGTGAGAGGAATGTAATCATCCTAAAGTATCTACTGTGGCCAGGAAGCAGCGCTCTGCTGTTACTTAGGTATAGGATCCTGGGGAGATTTTTATCAAATCTAGATGGAAGTCATTTGGGGGAAGTTTAAGTCCCACTTGTCCTCCTCCTATTCCTCCTGCGTTGAACTATATTGTAATTGTTGTGTCCCCCTTTATATCTTGTCCTGTATAATAATAATAAAAATTAGTGACGCCATAAGGAAACCTTTTTTTTTTTTTCTCCTGACATTCATACACATCCACTTCTTAATGGATTTGTATTTTATTTTTCATTAAATTGTTTCTTAGGCCTCATGCACACTGGGTGCCAAAACTCCACTTTTAACTACCGCCATATAGACAAATGATGGTGGGCGGGGTGCTCTGTTCTGGGATGACGTTGCCCCAGTCTCTCCACGCTTGCACACCCGTGGTGATCGCAGGCGTACTGTGTCACTGTCACGGCTCAACCCCCATCTCTGTAAAGAGCCAATGACGTGGCTATTTACCGATGTGATCAGCTGTGTCCAATCACAGCTGATCACATATAAACAAGGAAATGCCAGTTATTGCCTCTCCTTGTCTCATTGACAGAGTGAGAGGAGAGCTGATCAGCGGCATTTCCTCACAGGGGAGACCTGTACAGATAATCAGGGCCTCCCTTGATCATCAGTGCAGCCACAACAGTGCCCATTAGTGAGGCCATTTTGTATTTCTTATATACATGCCACCTTTCAGATCAGTAATGCACATAAAGGCCACCTATCTGTGCCCATGAGTGCTGCATATTAGTGCTTCCTCATCAATGCCCTTCAGTGCCGCCTCATCACACATCAGCACACATCAGTGAAGGAGTGTGCAGTGAAAATTTTCTGACAAACTAATTTTCTTTTTTTTTTTTTTCCAGCAATAAATAAAAAAAAAAGTGGTGAATGTATACCATCAAAAGAAAGCGCTATTTGTGTGAAAAAAATAATAAAAAATGCAGTTTCGATGACAAATGTGCGGTCATGCAACACTGTACCCAAAGTGCGACAGCGCTTAAAATTGGCTTGAGCAGGAAGGGGGTAAAAGTGTCCAGTATTGAAGCGGTTAAGGGTGTTTGACTTTTTTCTTTTTTAATTTTTATTTTTTTTACCTCAACGTTCCGCCAGAAAAAAAAAATGCCAAATGCATGCAACATGTAACACGCCTAATTGCTCCTTTACTTTTATGTACACAAGCCCTCCAGTGCCAGATGATTTATTTGTGGTTTTGTGACATTCTGTTACTCCATTAGCATTTTTGTTTTTTTCCTCTTTTTTTTTTTTTTTATGTCTCCTTATATTTCATTGTCAATTATGTTTATGTTTTCATTTATTTTTACAGTAGCACAGAGAAAAAGAAAGAGAGACCCCAAGGCGTCAAAGAGGAATCAAATACAAATGATCAGAGCCCATTAAATCAGGCATCTCCTTCTCCCCAACCTTCCCCACAGACCAGCCAAACACACAGGCAAAATCAGGAAAGCAGAAACGCTGCTTCAACCAAAAGGTTTATATCACACTGAGGAGGGTACAAGTGGCAAGAGTTGTAATGATTAGTCTGTGTTGTCATCCGCAGTGCCAGACTGGGGAGGGGCGCAGTGTCAAGTAGCACTTTATCTGAGAGCTGTTCAAGAGAAAATGTCTCTGCATTGCCTATACAGTGTCTTTCCAGTGCCTGGCTGAGATCGCTATTGCAACAGCAGACAAAAAATTTGCAAATTTTGCTTCTCTACAGGACTTAACTTGCTTTGCTTTCCAGCTTTTGCAAAAATATTGGAGGAGAGCTGGGAATATGCATTGCTTGTACAGCTCAAAATTGTAACGTTGGAAAAAGGGGCAGTTTTTTGTGCCAAATGTTTTGACACCCCTTGCCCCACTTTCATTTAAGCTACTTGTAAACACACACACTTGTTTATGTGCAGTGGTGAAGAGATTGATGTTTTTTGGGGTCCTCTCAGCTCTCGAAAAAGATTTTGACTGGTTGCCATCCACTTAAACTGGTCCGTGTGTGTATATAACTGAGACCGGGAAATTGGCTTAGGGGGACAAGGACATTTGCACAAAGTTTAGTGTTTTCTGTAAAGAGTTATGGAAGGTATAAGCACTTTGTAACAGAATAAAGGTGGATTCATTTGTAACCACAATATCCTGCACTTTTTTTACCCAAAGACTGTCCTCAAATGTGTGAGGACAGTGAAAACAGTGAATGTTTTCTACATAAAAGGTACTCTGTGTCTCAACATTGCAGCTAAATTACCTGAGCAGATCTCCACAAGTGTAAACTGTTCTTTTACTTAAGATGGAAGGAAAGGCTTGCGATTAACTCCATGCAGTTACACCATATTAGTATGTCGATATGTGTAAAATGTGTTATTTTGGCCCCTTTCACACACGCATTCCGATCGGGTCCACCTGTCAATTTTTCATGGCGGACCTGTTCCCTTTCCGTCTAGCGGATCGGATGGTAGTCGGGTGTAAATGGACATGCGGTCTGTCTACATCCGACTGCCCATTGAGCAAAGAGCTGCATAAGCGGAGCGGACAGGAACCTGTCATCTGCTTGCTCATTGGGGATCTTTGGCTGCGATCCGCTTGCTCAGCAGGGGATCTGGTCAGAGTCTGCCCTATGTGAAAGGACCCTTAGATGCACACTTGCAGCTCTCCAGTCACTCCAGAAACCCAAAGAGGCTGGGAGGATAGGTGTTAGTGAAGCACATTTATTTTTGAGCACTCGTGAATAAGGACGCTTGTGCATCCTCATTCATGTGAAAACATAGGGCATCACAGATGGTGCGAGTCTGGGTGGGACAGGGAAGGGGACAAGTGGGGGCGAGGCTGGTCTGAGCTGTACCTTGATGCTTACATGGGCAACAGTTCCAGGTAATGCCTGTGAGCAGCCACATTTGGCTGAACTGGCACACTTTTGTCGATAGAGTTCAGGAGGAATGCTGACTGTCTAGATCAGGGGCCTTCAAACTTTCCTTATAAAGGGCCAGACCACTGTGCTTCAGACTTGCGGGGGGCCAGACTGACCAATGGAAGTAGAACATGTCCCAGCATTGGTGAGAGAGTACACAATTCTCCAGACATGGTGGGGAGGAATTGAGCCCCAACTTTGGTGTCATTGGAGGGAAAAGAGCCCCATCTTTGGTGTCATTGGGCGGAAAAGAGCCCTATCTTTGGTGTCATTGGACAGAAAAGATCCCCATCTTTGGTGTCATTGGGCGGAAAGGAGCCCCATCTTTGGTGTCATTGGGCGGAAAGGAGCCCCATCTTTGGTGTCAGTGGGAGGAATAGAGCCTAGATAAATCAAAAACTAGAAAGAAGTTGGACTATATAGGCCAGAAAAGGAGTCTCATATAAAATCGTCAATTTTTATTATACATAATGTTTAAAAAGGAAAAGGAACTGTCATAAAAGCAAATATCGTGTGGTGCTTATAGGATCAACTGTACATAAAACGATCGTAATAGTCTTGCTTGTTGATTCCAATGATGGTAAGGAGGCCCTCATGTCAATGCGTTAAGCCAAGATTAAGCTTCATTAGAACGCATGAGCACACTACAGTAATCTGTAGATCTGTGCAACATTAGACTTTATGGCCACTTGTAATCTATTTGATATAGACTTATTGCTGCGGTGTCCTGCTGGACCTCCCCCTGTTGCTCCGTTGCCCGTCCAGGGATCATGTGCATTTTGGTGCTAGTTTGCTGAGGTATATTCCACATGGCAAACAAAGTGATAGATTGTATTATCATATGTATAGATAACATTTAAGCACTATTTCTCTTGAGAGGATTACTGTAGTGTGCTCATGCTTCCTCATGAAGCTTAATTTTGGTGAAACATGTTGACACATGAGGACCTCCTTACTATCATTACAATTATCAAACAAGACCATTACAGTTGCTTTATGTACAGTTGATCCGATTAACACCATATTTGCTTTTATGAAATTCCTTGTTTTTAAATGTTTATAATAAAAATAGATTTTATACAAGACTCCTTGTTTGGCATATATAGTCCGACTTCTTTCTAGTTTTAGGTTTATCTATACACATAAGGATTGTTGGCCTATAGTGTCACATTTATATATATATATATATATTGGAGGAATAAGTGTTCCATTGTGAGTGTCAATGGGAGGAATAGTGCAACATTGTGAGTGTCAGTGGGAGGAATAGTGCTCCATTGTGAGTGTCAATGGGAGGAATAGTGCTCCATTGTGAGTGTCAATGGGAGGAATAGTGCTCCATTGTGAGTGTCAATGGGAGGAGTAGTGCTCCATTGTGAGTGTCAATGGGAGGAATAGTGCTCCATTGTGAGTGTCAATGGGAGGAATAGTGCTCCATTGTGAGTGTCAGTGGGAGGAATAGTGCTCCATTGTGAGTGTCAGTGGGAGGAATAGTGCTCCATTGTGAGTGTCAGTGGGAGGAATAGTGCTCCATTGTGAGTGTCAGTGGGAGGAATAGTGCTCCATTGTGAGTGTCAGTGGGAGGAATAGTGCTCCATTGTGAGTGTCAGTGGGAGGAATAGTGCTCCATTGTGAGTGTCAGTGGGAGGAATAGTGCTCCATTGTGAGTGTCAGTGGGAGGAATAGTGCTCCATTGTGAGTGTCAGTGGGAGGAATAGTGCTCCATTGTGAGTGTCAGTGGGAGGAATAGTGCTCCATTGTGAGTGTCAGTGGGAGGAATAGTGCTCCATTGTGAGTGTCAGTGGGAGGAATAGTGCTCCATTGTGAGTGTCAGTGGGAGGAATAGTGCTCCATTGTGAGTGTCAGTGGGAGGAATAGTGCTCCAGTGGGAGGAATGGCGCCCCATTATAGGTGTCACTGGGAAGAATAGTGCCCCATCGTTGGTATTAGTGGGAGGAATAGTACTTCAAGGGCTGGATAAATCCAAGCAAAGGAACACATCCGGCCCGCAGGCCACAGTTTGGAGACCTCATGTCATGATTGGACTATTGTTTTTTAATCCGACAATCGGCAATTATAATAATGCACAATATAACACTTATAGTTAATAGACATACTAACCAAGGGGAGGTTTTCATTTTTAACTGAAATTCCACTTTAAGACCCATGTTTAGTAAACATTGCTTCCAAACTAGACCAATGCAGCTGGCTTGAAGGCATCTAGTAAGTGTTTTCCTGCCCTAGATGGTTAGACTTTATTGGTACCTGACCTACACTGCCAGAGCTACTCCACCACAACACAGCACCTATATTTTTATAGAGACACCGCTCATGCCAGAGATAAAAATATTGATCAGACTGGCATCTGTTAGATGCATTTAATTTAGTTCACATTTTCTGCACTGTCCATCCCCTTTACTGTATATTTATTGCTATGATCGGTTATAATAGATTTTGTGGTGAGTAATATTACATTTGGAGACAGTTTTAAGAGTATTAGAGAGGTAGATCTCAAGTGTGGGAGTGTTGATTTGTAAACGGCTGATCTTCAGCAGTCTGTGACCATGTCCTCTAGCGTGTCCTCAGTGTTGAACAATCCCTTGTAGCGTGTCCTCGGGCTCAGTCCTATTAAGAGCCTCTAAGTATGCTGAGAATCTTTACTATAACTCAAGTGCACTTACAACCATGTGTTCCTCAGCTAAGAATGCCCTGTTCAAGCTTGTCAGGCTGAAGCCATAAATGTTTCTGTTACACACAAAGGGCATAATAAAATGCTGGCAGAGTGTCATGTTCCGCTTGAGAGGAGGAATCTGGAACTTTAGATTGTTTTATGGTTTAAAAACGGAGCTATTAACAGATTTGCAACAGCCATACAAAGGGAGATTTATCCTCACAAACATCAGCGGGAATGGGACCAGTTTGCTACACTGATTTTAATCAGGTTTAATGGCATTTTACAGAACATTAAGCTACTGTTGATATACCAATAAAATGTTTCCGGATATAATAATGAAAAGTTATTGTACCAAATGGCATGCTTTTAGAATACTTGGCCTTTTTACGAAAGGATAGCTATAGTGTATTTAAGAGTGCACATTTTAAAGTGGTTGTAATGGTAAAAGTTTTTTTTTTTTTAACTTCCTGTGCCTACAGACATCCACGATCTAACACTAATCTATCTAGCCCTGTAAATAAGAAATCAATATACATAACTTTTTTTTTAAGCCAATTGGACCCAATTCTACGCTGAGCTGTCAGCTGCGGCTTTGCTGTGGAGGAGGGTGCAAAGGACAAAGCCTACAGTGGAAGCCCCATAGTAAGTATATGGGTGATGTCACTCCCCATTCATTTCACAGCCGTGGTTGGTTGTGTCCTCTGCAGAGCTTCCGCCGCTGGAGACCGGATCGGCTTCAAAAAAGGTATGTATACTGAATTCTTTACAGGGCTAGATAGGTTAGTGGACGTCTATAGATGCTGGGATTTTAGTTTTAAGGTGGACTTAGGGCAGCACAATGGTGCAGTGGATAGCACTCTCACCTAGCAGCAAAAGGGTCGCTGGTTCAAATCCCGACCAAGGCACTACCTGTCTGGAGTTTGCATGTTCTCCCTGTGCTTGCGTGGGTTTCCTCCGGGTACTCCGGTTTCCTCCCACACTCCAAAGACATGCTGGTAGGTTAAAAAGCACCTTGAGGCTATTCAGTTCGCATAGGTAGCGCTATACAAGTCACTCATTCATTCATTTTAAGACAAAAAAAACAAACAAATTTTAATGGTAGCACAGCCCCCAGTTGCTCCTAAATACTCACCTAAACCCTAGTCTCTAAACCCTTGTCTCAGAGGTTTGACTGAAAGCAGTAGTAGACATTGGCTCCAGCTCCTATAAATCAAAGCCTGCCAGCAGAGAAGGGGGGGGGGTGTTGGGAGGCTGAGCCAGGCTGTGTGTTTTAATAGACGCAAGCAGCCCAGCTCGAGATCAAGCATGCACGAGTTCCCCCATAGGAAGCGTGGCCTGGTCAGAGTCCAGGCTGAGGTTGCCACTCTATTCACCTTGTGGAATACCTAGATGACCAGCATTCAGGGGTTACCCCTCTTCCTCTTGAGTCCAATGTAGGAGCCAGCATGGGCTCCATCCCCTGCCTGCACTCTTTGGCAGATATTGTCGATGAACTAGTCTGTTTACCCCCATCCATTGAGCCTGAGCGGCACACTACCAAATAACTGGTCACTATTAGATGAACCCCCTCAGGCAGGCATCACAACTCCTTAAAACATCATAAATGGAGAGGAAAAGGACAGACTCGTAGAGGTAGGTTTACTAAAATTGGAGAATCTGGTGCAGCTGTGCATGGTACCCAATAAGCTTCTAACTTCAGCTTGTTCAAGCTTTTGCATTAAAACCTGGAAGCTGATTGGTTTCTATGCAGGATTGCACCAGATTTTGCACTCCCCAGTTTAAGTAAATAAACCCAATAGCGAAATACTGTCACACAGCATGCATCAGCCAAGCACTATCCGCCAGCAAGTGTGAAAGTGTCAGCCGCTCACCATCCACCCAACATATTTTGTTGCTGAAGAACATCTTTCAGGGGCCAGTTCATTGATCATATATTTACTCCTTACCATTTACTTGGGCTTCTTCAGATATTAGAGGTCTCTTACACTTTCCAAGGATAGTTTGAATTTTGCCTCTTGCATGCAACAACTCTGCCATGGAATTGATAAAACTGCAGGCATACTAACTTGGTTCATCCGAAAAGGGTTTGTTCAGTGAAGGACTCTATATTCTTCTACCTAGACTGTTCATCACTATCAGTCTTTTGTGAAGTTGTGGGACAATAGACATGATCATATTTTTTTTTTTTTATTATTTTTTTTTTTTTGTTTTCATTTTTTAAACAGGTTTTGAATCATTACAACTCTTGCCAGGCATAGGAGTGTCTAAATGCCCTTGTATCCTCACTTATTTTAAATTTGCTGTTTTCTAAGCTTTGCTTGGGTGTCAACAATTACCCCCCTGCTCTTGTGATTTCCCTGTTATACTAATCTACTCCGAAATTCTCACCAAAGCATAAACTTTACTGCTAAACACTTTGCAATGTTCTCACTTCAGCTGTTTAAATAACTGACAGATTCAGCTTAAATAATGAAATGAGGACTTGCAGACAGGCATGATTCTGTGGTCATTAGCATCTCTGTGGTGTTTCCTCTTTTCGTTTGTGTCTACCTTCTTCCATATGTATATTTTGTAACTTGCAAATATTGCCATATCAATGTGTGTTCTCCTCGCCCTTCATAGTCTTATGGTGGTGCCTGCCTGCTTTACTAACTAATTGTGCTTTCTCACTTAAATGTTAGGTTCACAGAATATTGTTTTTAACCCCCTCTTTGTACTTATATTTAAAAACCAGGACAGTGACCGTTCTGGTTATGGATGCCAGTCCTCTTCAAAACGGCTGTCGTGCTTTTTTTTTTTTGCTTTTTTTTTGTGTGCTGCTTGGGTTTTTCTTTACCTTTTTGTCATATGGCTGAGTAGACTCTGTGCAGTATCTGTCGTTGTTTGCTTGATGTTTCTTTATTGTGACATTTAAAGTAACTGTATTTTCTAAACCTCCGCCAGTATAAAGAGAACCTCCACTATTGAAAAATCACACAACGCATGGGAATCCTCTGAAGACAGTCGAAACAGGCTAATGAGGGCAGCTTCAACATCAAAACTGACCTCAAAGGCTTCCAAAGCTTCAGATAAGTAAGTATAAAAAGTTAATGGTTAACATATGACATGTCTGCTTGGCATTTCTCAAAAGGCCTGTTTTTTGTTTTTTTTTGTTTTTCTAGGCTGGTATAAACTCAATCTCAGTTGACCCAGTTTTAATGAAACCATAAAGCTTTGTAACATCAAACCCCAGTCAGCATTTATATCTATATGTAAATGTTCTCCCACCACCATGCATCCCATAGTCAGCCCACAAATCCACAAATAATTGCTGGTGGGTGTTTCCAGTCCAGCAATGGTATTGGCAGAAGCTGCTGCTGCTAAGTCTTTATAATTATATATTGCTAAGTCTTTATTTTATAGTTTGTAAGTGCTACTGAAATCTGTTGCCCAATCACTAAAATTTGATTAGGTGTAGAGGTGCCCATGGGCCTTAGATGGGGCTTGGCTAAGTTTTGTGTTTAAATGAGAAGTTCACCTTTTGTAAAAAAAATAAAAAAAAAATGCAAGTCTCTTTGTAGGTAAAAAAATTTGCATTTTTAGTTTTTCATTTTTTTTTCTTACTAAGAGCCTGCAAAGCATTGCACCTGTGATTAGCAGATCGTAGGTGCAATGCAGGGCTCCTGCAGGCTCAGTATAAGCTGTCTGCTCATACAAGCAGGTAGTTACACAATGACAGGAAGTATCAATGACAAGAAAAAATATTAAGTACGCTTGCAATACAATAGTTATCAAATAATAGTGAATCATATGTGAAAAAATATTTTTATCTCAAAGTGGTGGTGAGAGTTCTTGGAAAATTGAAACATAAATAAAAGTCCATTCATAAAAGTTCAGTGAAGGAAAAAATATGTGAATCCAATAGTCGGGAATCCCACATCCAATATTCAACCACTTCAAACCACATGAGAGGGAAGGGGAAGAGCGAGGTGTGAGGGGAACTTCCAAACTCCAGGTGCATCCAGATGACAGTAAGATTGAACTCTTACTAGAGTTGATGGACCTCCTCTGTGGCGAGGTCAGACACACAGGCAGATACAACCCTCTGCAGGGATATGCGGACTCCCACGTCAGGATCCTCGGATGTATGTAGTATTCCCAGGGCAGGCAGGTCACTCTGAAAACTCACTAGTCTGAAGGACCGTGAGTACAAAAGAGAAAAACTCAGATGGTGTAGTATGGATAAAAAAGGGTCTTTTTTTTTTATTGCTCAGACATGCGGGGAACACTCCTCCGCCATAAAACATGTTAGAAAGCCGGCAAAATAAAACGGTAGCGAACAACCGTGTACAAACATGGGGCTTTCAACTTGATGGCGTATAGTGCGTAGCCACGCCCTACATGTTTCGTCATAAATGATGTCTTCAAAGACGTCTGTGTGTCTGACCTTGCCACAGAGGAGTTCCATCAACTCTGGTAAGCGTTCAATCTTACTGTCATCTGGATGCACCTGGAGTTTGGAAGTTCCCCTCACACCTCGCTCTTCCCCTTCCCTCTCATGTGGTTTGAAGTGGTTGAATATTGGATATTGGATTCACATATTTTTTCCTTCACTGAACTTTTATTTATGAATGGACTTTTATTTATGTTTCAATTTTCCAAGAACTCTCACCACCACTTTGAGATAAAAATATTTTTTCACATATGATTCAATATTATTTAACTATTGTATTGCAAGCGCACTTAATATTTTTTCTTGTTTCTGTTTACTACACTGATATTTGTGGTTTTTTGTTGCAGCTGCACTTCTATTTTAGTTTATTTTGTGCTCATAGCGTGGTATTTTTTCTTTTTTATGTATAGGAAGTATCAATGAACTACCTACAGCAATCAACGGCACCCTGGTAGTTCATTGAGAACTAAAAGCTGGATGTCGCTATGGGGAATAGCAAAACCCCAAAAAACTCATGCTCGCCTAAATGGCTGCAACACTGATCCCAGTTGCAGCTGTCCCCTGCCAGCTCTATCACGAGAACCGAGCTTTCAAGGACCGCTGATCGCGCAGTTCTCCCCCTTCTGCTCTGAGCAGAGAGCTGGTGACTGTCAGTCCACCGGCTTTCTGCTCAGCCCCTCCAACGCTCACTGAATTGCTGGGCTGTGGAGGAGGTGGGAGCAGCTCAGGCTCTCAGTGGCATGGTGGGGCAATCTGGGTGGATCCTTAGGATCTTTCCTGAGCCTGGACAGGGCTTTAGCCTGCTGATGGCTGAAAACAGGGTCCTTAGGAGTAGTAGGGCCAAAAGAGCTTTAGCTATACTTCTCCTTTTTAATCTCATGTCTGTAGGTGCATAAATCCCACCAGACTACAAAAACTAATAAACTCATCCCTGGTCTTTTCAGTGCTGTTGTCCATTGAATTTTGTTGTTCAGGTTTTGTAATGGAACCATTTTCTTTCCTATTGAATAAAAATATTTTATTATCATCTTTCCCCACAGCAAATTAATACATGTTTTTCTGCAGTGAACTCTAAACTTGTAAAATCCTAAAACATAGAGAATGTTTCTTGATGCCACATTAGCGCACACACTATTGTCTGTGCTGCTCGCATAACCTAGATTGAAGCCTTCCTTTTCTGAGACCTCAGTGATTGTCTGAGGTGGAGAGCTGTGTAAACTGAACCACCAGAATGTAATGTACTTTTCTGGCCGTAATGTCAAATCTTGGCAGTCTCTAAACCGTTTTCAGGTTTTGCCCACACAAGCCCCTGTGATCACTAAGGCACTCAGTCACAAGCTGTAGCCCATGCCATTCAAGTAGCGGCCAACAAGTCTGAATTTGCTAATGTAAAGTAATGATGAATTATTTTTGTTTTCAGGCATAAAGATATTGTCGTCAGCCCAGGTAAAAACTCAAGACCGTGCAGCCTTTCTTATCTCATTGTGCTTACTTTTTTCTTGTGCTTACTATTATCGCTCTTCTTTTCATATGACTAAAACAAAAACTTTATTTTTGGATTTTTTTTTTTTCTTTTAAAAACTTTTGTTAATACACAATTTTTACTCATAGTGTGTGCTTTGATTAAGTGTTCATTTCACAATAAATTAAAATTTAGCAGCAAGATTACATGCTAAGCAGATGGAAAACTTTGTTATTCTGGCGTTATAAGTTGTTTTACTTCTGTCTCAAAACCAGCAAAAATGTCCACACGAGAAAAAAACAGCCAAGGTAAGATTGTTGCTCGGATCGTACAGCTTGGCCGTGTTTCTTCATACCTTTTCTTTATGCTCTCCTGATCTAATGTTTTGCTGATTTCTGCTTCTTAAAATGTATATTTATAAAATCAAAAAAATCAAAAAAAATAAATTATATATAAATTATATATATAAATTATATATATATATATATATATATATATATATATATATATATATATATATATATATATATATAATTTATTTCTGGCATGCAGACTTCTGCCTTTTTGGTTTAATTGTAACAGTAGCCCCATATTGTTCATGATAGACTCTTAAAAATAGCATGTGCCTCGAATTTAAAAGATGAGTGTAGTTTTATGCCAACCATCCCTCTCACCACAATAAGCTTTTAAAACTATACGTATCACAGGGTGTTATGAATATCAGGCTAGTTAATGATATTTGCCTTCCCCCGATTAGTGCACACAAATGGCCAGGCAGTAAACCTGCTGGCCATTGCTATGCAGTGCAAAGCAGAAATTCATAAGTAATTGCCTTTTCTCTGTTCTAAAGCATGGGGGGGGGGTCCTATTCTAAAACTAGTTTTAGCTTTTAAAAGGATAAGTTCACCCTTGGAACATGTTCCATGCCCCACCCATATTTAGGGTGGAACATGTAACATGTTGTAGCTCTTGCCTCCTCTCCACCCTGATCGTCCCTCCCTGTGACAGCCGGCGAGGGTCCCTCTCCCCACACTCGCTATCAGAATTTTGAAACCGTGCCGCTGTGAAGAGCTCCACGCACACAGCCGCATCATTTATTCACAGATCACTGTGAACGAACTACAAGGCCTGTCTGCCCCTGTGGCTTTTTTTTTTTTTTTTTATGGGCTTTTGGCATGCTGATCAACTTGCTTATAGTTAACCTATTCTTCCTGCAGCTCTGAAGCTGTCAGTCGGAATGGAGGTACAGGCACAGAGCTGTAAGGAGAGTCTGCAGGAGCCTGACATTGAACCCACGATTCACTGATCACAGGTTCAATGCTCTGCCTGCCGTTTTTAAATCCAATTAAGTTGGCCTGAAGTAATTGCATGCCACTTTTATGCAATTTTCTATCTTAACCTTGGCGCCTCACACTTGCAGAACCTGTAAATTGAATCTTCCAGCTTTTTCTGCTGTTCATAGTCTGCTGCTGCTTTGACATAATGCTGGCTTCTTTTGACAGAAAATAAACAAACTTCATCTATTCTATTTAAAACGCTTCTCAGATAGACTTCTTAATCAGCTTTTTTACGCTCCTCTATGAACTCTGCTTCAGCATGAAATCCTCTATAATTTGTGCATGCTGTTTCTATGCATGTTTATTGGTCTTCACTGGACTTTAGCCTTGGCCTGTGTGGCTGCACATTGATCAGACTAAGGCTGGCCATGAACAACTTGCACCCACCTCGGATATCATACTTGGTTTGGAATTAGTTTAAGGGTTCACAATGATTAAAGGATTCACACACTTGCAACTTCCAGAACATTTGCTTTCACTGACACAGACTGTCCAGCTTGTTGAAAGAAGCAGCACTAGGAATTTCATGAGCTGACTAAGAGCATGCTGATAGGAGGAGAGTGCAAAGTGACAGAGAATGAGCTTATCACTGCTTATCTCCTTCACTGTCCAGTCACAGGCTAGGGGGATGTACATGACAGCCTGGACTCAGAGGAGATAGGGTAAATGATGCTGGCTGTCAGACCGACAACATCCAGTTGTGGAAAAGTGCTGCAATGGTACAGCTCTGTATTTAGGGTGAGTATTGCAGCTCTTTTTTTTTTTTTTCAATTTTTTGTGGGCTAGTTAGTCCTTATAGAAATGCTCCTCTAAAATGTTAGCCATATATTTTTATAAATCCTTATGACTTTTTTTTTTTTAGGAAAAAAAAATGTATTGAAGAGTTTGAATCTGATTCAAACCAAAGCTGATCCAAACAAACTATTTCCGTCACTATCTGCTGCACTGTCTCTAAGCGTTGTACAAAGCTGTGTGTAGCTGAAAGGGGAAGTAAACCCCAATGGGTTTTACTTCCTCTCTTGCTCACCGCAAGGCCAGCAAATTAAAAGCATAACAGGCTAGTATGCATTGCATACTAGCCCATTATTTGGCAGTCACCTGCAAATGAAGCCCACGCTGTCCCCTGTGCAGGCCGCGTCCATCTTCACCCCTCCTTCTTCCGGAGTCGCGGACTTCGGCTCTGTGACTGGCCAGAGCTGCATGACGTCACTCCCGCGCATACGCCGTCAGTCATGGCACACACTGGGGGAAGAAATGGCATGGTGGTCTGTTTCTACACAGTGCATGCGCCGATGACGACATCGGCGCACCACAAGTGAAATATCTACTAAACGGCGCATGTTTAGGAGATATTTCCACTACCTATAGATAAGCCTTATTCTAGGCTTGCCTATAGATAAAAGTAAGACAAAAGGGTTTACAACCACTTTAAGCTACATACAGTACGCAGTGGCAGGTTTAAGCTGTGAGATGGACTTCCCGCATCCCGTTAAGTAGAGCTCAGCCATTCATAGGCAGCTTTGCATTCTATGTATACAAAGCTGTCTATGAATGGCTGAGTGCTATTGAGCGCTGCTCAGGTGCAGATTCAGAAAATTGCATTGCCTAGACTGCATCAGCTCTAGTTTTAGATGTGGTCAAATTAATATAATGTTTTAGACAATTTTTGAAAAGATTTTGCTGATTAACTTGTTCTTCTGTTACCTAGTTTGTGTTTTTGCATACAAGTTAGTAGATATAGTGAGTGTTTAGGGTGACCAGATTTTTAAAATAAAATCCGGGGACATTTTTTTTTTGTTGGCCAATAGCACAGTCCTGAATAATACTCTGCCTCTCCTCCGCTGAACAGCAGCAGGATCGGCAGTGAGATCGTCCAGCAGGGGGCGTCAACATTTGAGCCACCAGGCTGTTTCTCAGCCAGCATGGGGTGCCCTGTCTACTGTTAATCTGGGAACAGACTTGGCCCGGGGACAGTGTTCTCAGTCCGGGGACGTCTGGTCACCCTAGTTTACGTGCTTCAAACTGCAATTTTACATTGGAAGCATTAGATTCTAAAGTGTAAGTTATTACCTGTATTATAGTTATGATAGTATAGGAGGTGTGTGTATATTCCCACTCATATTTCAATTTTGCAGATAGACCACCATAGAGGTTATGGCTACTTCTTCTACAGGTCTAACATTCAAGGCACCAAAATGTGTATTGGCCTGTGTTATTTGGGCCTGCCCATTTGGGAAAAGCCAGGTTTGCACTGTTAAACATTTGCACTCTTCTGTCAGATGTCCCTCCCTCCTTCCACTGTCTGAAATGTTAGTTTGCTAAATCACTTGGATCCAAAAAGTTAGATTTGCTAATATCTTCTCACAAACCTTACTTTCCTGTTCCACAGTAAAAAATACAATTTCCCCTTTTTTGTTTAAAAAAGGCCGCATAAAGTACATTTACTAGGGTAGATCCAGATGGTGATGTTTAAGGCTGTAAACACACCTGTAACTGTTTAAGAACAAAATGTTATGTATTATACAATTTTTCCAGTCAGTATGAATCCTTTTCCATTTTCTCTTTCAGCATGCTGATGCAGATTCATATTTATTATTAATGCCCATATCTAGCCCCGTGCCTTTTCAGTATCATGGTCCATTATAATATATATTGCCAAATGTGCATCTGTGATCACTACACGCTTTTGCCATTTGCACTGGTGTGGAAAGCCCACGAGTTTGTTTACTTGCATGCAAATGCCAACCACGTTTCAAAAATTTAAGATATTGTTTTTTTATTATATTGCATTTAGTTTCTACCATAACTTTTCTCTGCGGTCTTATTAAAGTAAATCTAAAGTCCATAAATGTTTTCTTTTTTCATTTTTGGTTAAAGTACAGGAGTAACTACTGTCAGTTATATATTTGTCTTCTGAGTTTAATTTAGGAGGTTTCCCTTCACTTCCTGTCCTGTACACTCAACAGTAGGTGGCAGAGGAAACTGGTTTAGGATAGTTAGAGTGAATCTCCCTAAAGGGGAAACAGACAGCAATAAAAACTTGACAGTAGTGCTACCATTATATCCAAATCAAAAAAAGTTTTGACTTTAGGTATACTCCAAGGACAGATTTTGCATTTCCATACAAGCCCATGGGAATACAAAACCTGCTTGAAGCAGATCAAATGCAGGTCAGAAGGAGGTCAGCTGCAGGTCAAATGCTCATGTCCATGAATTCTGAATGATCTCGGAGGCTCCTCAAAGTGATGCCGTTGACACAGGCTTAAAATTAAAGTCCTTAAAGGATAAGTTCACCTTCGGAACATGTTACATGTTCCACCCATTTTTAGTATGGAATGTGTAACATGTTCCAGCATCTGCATTACCCCCATTCCCCCCTCCCTGTGACAATGGGTGGGGGATCTTCTCTCCTCATCCACTGTCACAATTTAAAAATAGCGCGGCTGTGTGGCAGTGTTTCCTGGGAGTGTATGCCTAAAAGTACTGCCAGACATTTCGGCTGACAGTAGTACCCAATGTACAATGAGGGCGCTGGTGACTTCCTGCTCTCAGGTAACTGCCTGCACATTGGATGTACGGGCAGACAGCTATCCTGAGAGTCTGCAGGCTGCTTAACAAAACAAAAATTACACATTTTTTTTTGCCTGCCACAAAAGTGCAATTATTTTATTTATTTCAAAAGGTGAACTTATCCTTTTTAACTTTTGGCATCACTCATTTAGCAACATTTTACTTGACACAAACAATTTTTAATCCCTTAGGGTCGGTTCACACTAGGACGACTTGGGATCCGACTTGTAAGCCCTCAAGTCGCCCCAAGTCGCTTTACTGTGAGATTTGCATTACAGTGAATGAGAGCGTCTTAATTGACACTACTGAAGTCGCTCCGACTTCAGAGCGTACTACTTGTACTACTTGGATCCGACTTCTAGGCGACCTGTACCCATAGAATTCAATGGAATTCGCCTCCAAGTCAGATCTCCACCTATATTGAAGCGACTTTACAGTTAAAAAAATTAGTTTGCCCAGGCAAACCCCTCATTCCCAGAGAGCTGATTATTCTGTGATTGGCCACAGCCAAAGTCGCCTGTCCTGGAGGCGACTTGAAGTCGCGTTGTAAATTGCTTAAAGTCGCGTTGAAGTCGCCTTGCAAAGTCACGCTGAAGTCGTGTTGCCCCTGTGTGAATTGAGCCTTACCGCATATGGGGAGACGTTAATTCTATTGAATCGGAGAGCCTTGCTCATTAGATCATATTTATATTCAATATTTTTTTATATACAATGATTATTTTAAACTGCCTATACCAGCTCAACGTTTCATTATTTTAGTGTTTTACCAGAAGGCTTTGTGTAACATTGAGCTGCAGAAAAAATATTTTATATTCAACGTTGAATTTTGACAAACAAGGGGCCCTAATTTTTATAGTTGGAGCTTTTTTAATCTTTTTCAAGGACACTTTTTGCTGTTTTTTGCTTTATCAAGCTCTCTGTTGTTCAGGGCCATATACCCAAATGTAACCTGTTTATGCATGTACTATCCAGTTCTTGTTTCCTAATGTGTATCTAAACACCAAATGCAAAAATGTAATATTTTACAGTTTATCAGTCTTTGGATGTGGTGGCTGCATTTATTGTTTTTCAGGCTAAGAACATTTTCAGGAAGTGCAAAAATGACCCAAAATGCAGTGTCTTTGTCACTCCCGTTGGCTTAAAAAAAAGTACAAAGTAACTAGAATTAAATCTAATGGAGGCATTGGCTTCCTAGATACCATAAACTGCTTTATTACTCAACAGGATACTCAAAATCTTAAAAGCAGTGTGTGGATATTGAGGAAGCTTTTGCAGGCAAAAAAAGCTTGGTATGCTTCTTTGGACACATAAGCCATGCAGGAATCCTAACTCCACCACTGCCCCCACAGCCACCGTACATTTAGTTCTTGGTATGAATGCACCATAATGGACAGCAACATTTTCCTCTCATGCCCCTGCTAGACAACCAACCCCCAATTCCCTCTGGCTCTGTATGAGAATGTTTTTGAGTTGTGGTCTGTGGGCCCGCTGCGTCTATATCATGTGGCCAGAGGTGGCAAAGCACTTGATATTTCAAAAATGAGACATATATGGGGGCATACACCCCTAAACTTTGAGATGGTTTCAACTCTGTAACATCATCAAGAGCCTTCAAACACCATGACAACACTTGGACTCCTTTAATCCAATATAAAAGTATTCTTGCCTACTTCAGGGCCTTCTCATGGCATCTTGCTGCTGTACAAACTGCTCCTAGCAGCGGGACCTTTAAACACTCTGGCCTACTGGGATCAGGAACAGTCTCGCACCCCCTGACCAACACTGGTTCAAAATCTTACCCTTAATTCATACCTTCAGTCTCAATATCAATAAACCTGAGCGCAACCCTAAACTCAGGGCCGGATTTCCCACAAGGCCACCGAGGCCAGGCCTCGGAACGGCAGTGGTACAGGGGCGGCGCCGCCCCCCACACTAACATCAGCATGCAGTGCACCCGGGCGCCAGAGAGGTGGGGGCGCTGAAGCGCTAGAGTGCTCCTCTCCCTCCTCCTCTCTGTGTCCAGACTGAGGCGGCTCCCTCCGCAGGTCACCGCCGCCACCGCTGTCTTTTTCGCTGCTCAAGCCCGTCCCCCCTCCCTCCTCCTGTCAGAGAAGGAGAGCAGCCGCCGAAGATCGGAGCGGCTGGTCTCTGTGCGGCGGGGGGGGTTGTGTTCTCCTCTGTCTCTCACTCCCGAGTCCCGCCCAAGCCTGTGCCTGTCTCCATCTGTTCTATCTATTGTACACACTTGGAGGGGACGTTGTCCTGGGGGGTTGTACTAATGGAGGGGGGGGGGTTGTCCTGGGATGTCTGTACTAGTGAAGGGGGGGTTTGTCCTGGGGGGGTTGTACTAATGGAGGGGGGGTTGTCCTGGGATGTCTGTACTAGTGAAGGGGGGGGTTTGTCCTGGGGGGGTTGTACTAATGGAGGGGGGGGTTGTCCTGGGATGTCTGTACTAGTGAAGGGGGGGTTTGTCCTGGGGGGGTTGTACTAATGGAGGGGGGGGGTTGTCCTGGGATGTCTGTACTAGTGAAGGGGGGGGTTTGTCCTGGGGGGGGTTGTACTAATGGAGGGGGGGTTGTCCTGGGATATCTGTACTAGTGAAGGGGGTTTGTCCTGGGGGGGTTGTACTAATGGAGGGGGGGTTGTCCTGGCATGTCTGTACTAGTGAAGGGGGGGTTTGTCCTGGGGGGGTTGTACTAATGGAGGGGGGGTTGTCCTGGGATGTCTGTACTAGTGAAGGGGGGGTTTGTCCTGGGGGGGTTGTACTAATGGAGGGGGGTTGTCCTGGAATGTCTGTACTAGTGAAGGGGGGGGTTTGTCCTGGTGGGGGTCTGTACTAATGGAGGGGGGGGTTGTCCTGGGATGTCTACTAGTGAAGGGGGGGGTTGTCCTGGGGGGGTTGTACTAATGGAGGGGGGGGTTGTCCTGGGATGTCTGTACTAATGAAGAGGGGGTTTGTCCTGGGGGGGTTGTACTAATGGAGGGGGGGTTGTCCTGGGATGTCTGTACTAGTGAAGGGGGGTTTGTCCTGGGGGGGTTGTACTAATGGAGGGGGGGGTTGTCCTGGGATGTCTGTACTAGTGAAGGGGGGGTTTGTCCTGGGGGGGTTGTATTAATGGAGGGGGGGGGGGGGTTGTCCTGGGATGTCTGTACTAGTGAAGGGGGGGTTTGTCCTGGGGGGGTTGTACTAATGGAGGGGGGGTTGTCCTGGGATGTCTGTACTAGTGAAGGAGGGGTTTGTCCTGGTCGGGGTCTGTACTAATGGAGGTGGGGTTGTCCTGGGATGTCTGTACTAGTGAAGGGGGGGTTTGTCCTGGGGGGTTTGTACTAATGAAGGGAGGGCGGTTTGTCCTTGGGGGGGTCTGTGCTAATGGAGGGGATGGGGGTTGACCTGGGGGGGTTGTACTAATGGAGAGGGGGTTTTCCTGGGGGGGTTTATACTAATTGAGGGGGTTTGTCCTGGGGGGGGTTTGTACTAATGGAGGGGGGTAGACCTGGGGGGGGTTGTACTAATGGAGGGGGGTTGTCCTGGGATGTCTGTACTAGTGAAGGGGGGGTTTGTCCTGGGGGGGTTGTACTAATAAAGGGGGGGTTTTGTCCTGGGGGGTTTGTACTAATGAAGGGGGGTTTTGTCCTGGGGGGTTTGTACTAATGAAGGGGGGGGTTTGTCCTGGGGGGGTCTGTACTAATGAAGGGGGGGCGGTTTGTCCTTGGGGGGTCTGTGCTAATGGAGGGGGTGGGGGTTGACCTGGGGGGGTTGTACTAATGGAGAGGGGGTTTTCCTGGGGGGGGGGGTTTGTACTAATGGAGGGGGGTAGACCTGGGGGGGTTTGTGCTAATGGAGGGGGGTTGTCCTGGGGGGGTTGTACTAATAGAGGGGCATTTGTCCTGGGGGGTCTGTACTAATGAAGGGAGGTGGGTTTGTCCTGGGGGGGTCTGTAGTAATGAAGGGAGGTGGGTTTGTCCTGGGGGGGTCTGTACTAAGGGAGGGGGGTGGGTTTGTCCTGGGGGGTCTGTACTAAGGGAGGGGGGTTTGTCCTGGGGGGGTCTGTACTAATGAAGGGAGGGGGGGTTTGTCCTGGGGGGGTCTGTACTAATGGTGGGGGGGTTTGTCCTGGGGGGGTCTGTACTAATGGAAGGGGGTAGTTTGTCCTGGGGGGGTCTACACCCAGGAAAGTACACCCAGGGCTCCAGAGGGAGAGGGCAGTGCTGAGGGAACACCATCAGAGAGAGAACCCCGCTGCCCTGCGCCACCAGAGGGAAAGCCACACATCCTGGCGCCATCCCTGGTGGAGAAAGGAATGGAGTTATTGCAGGAATACAGATCTGGGTGCTACCCAACGGAGTCGCCACGGGCAATTCAGAGTGAGCTGACTCCTGATCAGGGGAAGCATTGCTGTATCGCTGGGTCAGGTGAGAGGGCCGATCGGCCATTATCTACTAATGTCCATAGGAACTGCAGTCTCTGACCATCTCCTGTATCATGTCTGCAGTCTCTGACCATCTCCTGTACTATGATTGCAGTCTCTGACCATCTCTTGTATCATGTCTGCAGTCTTTGACCAGATTATGTATGGGGGCTCTTTCTGGTGGTGTGGGGGGGGGGCGGCATTGAAGGGCCTGGCCTTGGGGCGGCAAAGGGAGTAAATCCGGGCCTGCCTAAACTCCTAGCTTGATGGTACAGGGGCTAAGTGGGCTTGAGTAGATGGGACGCTCCAGTTTCTCCAATCCTGGAGATGTGGAATGGTACCCTTTCCCACATTTGGTGAGTTTCCACGCACTGAATTTTAAGAACCCCAATAGCAAAAATTACTAATGTGAACTTTCCACAGGACCCTTAGTTCACCCTTTTCCACAAAACAATATCTTCTGTTTTTACATATAAGAAATTATTGATGCCACACTTCCGGAGTGGGAACAAAAGTCTGGTCGCCAAAAATTGATCGGCTTCTGCATAGAAAATATGAACAGATCCATATTTAAAGAATACCTGTAAAAGCATTTAACATATTACGGCTGTAACTTTCTATAGTGGTATTTACGTGGGTTTTTTAACATTTTTGCTGTTTCTTTATGAAGTGTTAAGACTTTATAAAAATGTATACAGAACCTCATCTTTATTGTGTAAACTAAAAGTCCCATCACCTACCATGTAATGGGGATGAACTAGGGGAAAACCTGTTTGAAATCCAGCGTGTATGACAATGATGGCTGCCCCCATAGATACAGTGTAGATATAAAGAGACACGAAGTATGGTATTTGCTTGATTACCATGTGAATATAAAGGGGGGAAAAAAAGAAAATGAATAAAGCCAACACATCTAAGGACTGGTATGCTGCAATATATGATAACTTTTTTGGGGTTTAGATGCACTTAAAGTGGTTTTAAAGCCTTAAAGTTTTTGTTACTTTAATGCTGTACTGTGCTTGGCCATTGGCTTCCGCTCCTGTCACTCAAGTCCTATGGCGGGGGTGGGAGGCTGAGCCCCACTGTGTGTGCCAATAAAGGCTGGGGAACGAGCCTGCATGAGTGCTGCGAGAAACTGCTTTCTATGGGGGCACTAGGTGGAAGGTGAGTAACTAGTCAGCGGGGGGACCCTAGAAGATGATCTGGGGTGCTTTGTGCAAAACCATTGCACAGCGCAGGTAAGTATGACATGTTTATTATTTTAAATAAAAAAAGGAGGATTTAATAACACTTGAATAAGTTGTACATTCTGTATTTTCCAAGTAAAAAATGTATCTATCTAAATGAAACTTTCAGCCTTGCTAAAATCTAGGAATACAGCCCATGTTGTCAAAATTAGCTTGTTGAATTTAAAATAGCTGAAGGTGTCATAAGCTCCTTTTTATATCTTTTTTTTTTTTTTTTTCTTTTTTTTAGTCTAAGAAATACAAACTCTCCATAGGGTTGACTAGAGGGTGCCAAGTGCATGTGTGAGCCTGACTGTGAGGATTTTTTTTTGTGATTCTACAGCTTTGTGGGCAATATCTTGCTGACTTGGGGACAGGCAAAATATTATAAGACTACAAAGGGCAGCTGGGGGGCAGAGGGGACACGTTAGTATAAGTGTATCTGCACCTTTGGTGTATTTCACTTTAAGCACTTTGAGAGGATGTTGCATAATGCAACCTTCAGGAAAAAGACCCATTGACATCACATGTGAGGTGTAGTGACTCTTATCTGAAGTAGATCCACAATTTATATTAAGGTTAATTTTACTTGTCTGTTAGCCTGAGAAAAAAAGAAATTATGACTACAGGTGAACTACAGAGTGCTCAAATCTTATGGAGAGCTGAAGCCCTTTAAAATAAAAGTCCAACCGTAAAATAAAAAATGGCTTTACGCCAGCTAAATGTTTAATACACATCTGTTTACTGATTGCTGTGCTTAGCTGTTCAAGCCCACTTTATTCTCGGTAACACTGCTAAGCTCTTTCAATCAACGCGGAGCAGTAAAATTGCCCAGAGAAGGATTTTAAATATATAAAAACCATATTGATAATACAGTGAATACATTTTTTTCTTTTTTGGATATTGGCGTGGCCTTCCAAACAGCCGCTTAAGCTCTGGAGGCGGCAGAGTCAACGTTAGCTCCTTGGATGGCATATTAATTCCAGATCTGTGCACGCTGTCTGACAACAGGTGAAATATTTTGTCTCTGCAGAAGGAGAATACATAAAAATGTTTATGCGAGGTCGACCAATCACAATGTTCATTCCTTCGGATGTGGAGAGCTATGAAGACATAAGAACAGAACTGCCACCAGAGAAGTTAAAACTGGAGTGGGTGTATCCTTGTTGTATATTTGGTCCTTATAGATGGCATGCCAGTTGTTGGGGGGGGGGAAGAAAGGTAACTGGTTAGAACTTTTGCCAGGATTTTATTGCTGTTATCCCACTGAAATGAGCCCCCCTCTCCTGTTGCCCACGTTACCATATTCCGAGAGACAGAAAATAATGAAAACATCCAAAATTTTGCAGCTGTCCAGAACAAGAGGTGAGGTTAAGGTTACTAAACCCCCGGACCCTGCATTCATTATAAATGGTCTCCCACAGTACACAGAACATGGGAATGCAATAGTTTTAGTAAATATAAACTGCTAAATACCTTTTCTCATCAGCAGTATATAGGAGTCTTGTGACTTGTATCACTGCTTAAGCTTGGAGGAGATTTCATTTTCCCCTCATCCTCTGTGTGGACAGTGCTGATTGGCCATGTGCTAATCACATGCACTCTCCCAAGAAAAAAGACTCTAGCAATACTCGCCAAACTGAGCATGTGCAGCCTGACTCCTAATGCTCTGTTCTTTCGAGATGGGTTGAAGTCAGTTAAAGGAGGATCAGAGAAGACCGGATCACACAGCCTTTATACCAAATACAGAGGATTAACCCCTTAGGCTCCACAGTGAGTATAACAAGCATGCTTTACTCCATGAATGAATGAGTGACTTGTATAGCGCTACCTATGCGGACTGAATCGCCTCAGGGCGCTTTTTGCCACCGGTTTCCATCTGCGGTATAGCGCTGTCCTTTGCCCCATGGGGTCCTGACACTCTTACAAACACATACAACATACGTATATTTGGCCAATTTTTTCGACCGGTTCTAATTAACCTACCAGCATGTCTTTGGAGTGTGGGAGGAAACCGGAGTACCCGGAGGAAACACACGCAGGCACAGGGAGAACATGCAAACTCCAGGCAGATGGCATCATGGTCGGAATTTGAACCAGCGACCCTATTGCTGCTAGGTGAAAGTGCTAACCACTACACCACTGTGCTACCCTACTCCATATACAGACTGATTTTTACTGTTGTGGGTTCAGTAACACTTTAAAGGTTTAGTACACCTCTTGGAACATGTTACATTTTCCACCAATATTTAGGGTAGAACATGTTCCAGTTCTTTCCACCAGTTCCCCCTCACCTTCGGTGTGACTTTGGGCGGGGGGATCTTCTCCCACACCCGCTGTCACAATTTAAAAAACGCACAACCATGTGCATTTTTTACAGTTCTCTGTGAATGAATGAACTACTGTCGGCCAGCCCAGCTGCAGCTTTCAACATACACCCTGTATGAAGATACAGGCAGAAAGCTGCAAATTTGCACCGCTGATCCTCTGATCAGGGATGCAATGCTTTCCAGGTTCCTGCAGGTGTATCCCATCTTACTGGACTCTTCCATCCAAGCACCAACGGAGTGGAATGTTAGCCTCTAGAAGGGGGATACCACTTTTGTACACTATCTCTGATGAATGACATGTTGACTCGAGTTCATGTTAAGATTTTACAATATAATTTTTTCTTGTCACTACAATTTTAAATAACATTTTCAATAAATGATTTTATGATAAGTAATATGTTTTATTTCCTTTAAAAACACACCAAATGAGGACCTGCTTCAAAAATCATACATTGGGATGACAATTACACCCATGATCTTTTGAGTCTGTATATCCAACTATGTTCCAGGACAGGAAATGAAGGAAAATCTCCAACAGAACCAACCTGTTAAACAAAAAAACTTAAAAAATTGGACTGAATATACATTATTTGATTATGATATGGTAGTTTCTATGTCAGTTTTGTCTGGTAAACTAGAATTGTATCATTTTAGGGGTTAGAGTAGGAAATGGTCAAAACCTGCAGGTTTTTTATTATATTTTTCTGTCTGCCTCCAGTTGGATACATTTCTCTTCCCTTCCTGTCCCAAAAACGCCAACAGAAGTAAAAGAACATATCTCTAAAGGGAGATAAAATCCTGTCTTATACAGTTGTCACTGAAATAGGGGTCATCATTGGTAGTTTTCCCATCGCCCTTCAGTCGTATTTGTGTTACCACGTCATTTCCAGCCCGCCGATCAGCCTTCCTGTGTTCCAGCGGTGGTGATTCTTCACAGCAGACAGTATTACTTCCAGGTCAACGACCGCAACTCCTTGTGTGCCCGAGTGGCCCCTCCAGTACCTTCCGGCAGCTGCCAGGAGAAAATTTGCAGCATACCACACATTGAGCCCCTTCTCCCAGGACATGGCATGTGAGTCATCCACAACCTGTGACTTAAGACCTGGGTATGCTGATTGGCTCTGCGGAATGGATCAAGTTTTTTATTTGTTTTTTTTTGTGTTTTTTTTTAAATTTATATTGACTTTGCGAATGAACAGCTGATTGGAATTTTAATGATTCCTGGTTTTCCTAAATGTTCTCATTATTCACAATACAGGCGCTCTAGAATTTGTCTTTGGTGATTTCTCTCACTTGGTCCCTGAAGTTTGTGAGCTGCCAGTTTTGTGCGATTTATTTATATACTGACTAATCCATTACTGCTGCGCCCACTTTCTGGATATTCTGTTGGTCACCAGAATAAGCAGCGATGGTGAATCTCCACAGTGGAAAGTCAGACTGAAATAAATTTGTATTCATTTATATTGGGGTTGATTTACTAAAACTAGAGTGCAAAATCTGGAGCGAGCACCTCTGCATGGAAACCAATCCACTTCTAACTTCAACCTGTTCAAATAGGCTTAGACCGAAAATCTGGAAGCTGGTTTCTTTGCAGAGCTTTACCAGCTTTTGCACTCTTGGGACCCTTTCGCATCGGCGATCAGATAAGTTTTTCAGGTAGACCTGATCGGACCTTGCAGTCTCCCCTATGAAGGCACATGTCTGCTGACATCCGCCACTATCAGATCTGATCCTGCCCGCAAAATCCAGATGGATGGTGGTCTCATTTTCCATCCGTCTGGCAGATCGGATAAAAACACTGGCGACCTGTTTCCACCTGATTTCCCCATAGGGGAGAGCGGGTGCGTGCCCACTCTGCACAGTGAGCGGAGAGGGATCTGTCATCAGCCTGCTCAGCAGGGATCAGCAGAGGATTCCACAAAACAGAGGCGCCCGTGTGCAAGGGGTCTTAGTAGGTATAGTAAATTAACCTCATTCTCTTGAAACTGATTGTAGCTCTTCTAAGGCAGCTGTTACCGTAGTATGGTTGCTAAACTGTTCTAAAGCAATGTGTAGGACTTCTGCAAGTTGCCTAGAGGTGGGACGGTTAGGTCGGCCTCAAAAGACAGATAAGCTGTAAGTGGCACCATGTGGTCTGAGAAACTTTGTTCTAACAAAGCCTACATGTTGTATATTTGTAATGATGATGCAGCATCTTTATGAATGAAAAAAGTTTATTTTAGCAAACCGGTAAATTGCTGTTAAGATGTATCTGTGTAAAAAAAACAAAAAAACTTTAACCATATGTAATATTGCTTCTGTTGCTTTCTGTAAAGCTTGTGGTATGTTGACCTTAACCGAAGGTTGTAAAGATATGGTTACCGTGGGAGAGACTGTCGAGCCAATGTTTACCTTCTCCCTACCGGAGAAATTGTATATTTCATTGCATCTGTTGTAGTACTGTTCAATTATGATGAGCGGACTCAGCGCCATTATCTTGGTCACACAGATTGTGTTAAATGGTAAGACTTTACACATACAAATTAACCTACTTGGTTGTCTGTTGACAGTAATTTTATTTTAATGTATTTATTTTTTTCCCCTCCTATAGCATTGCCATTCATCCAGACAAAATTAGAATAGCAACCGGACAGATTGCTGGTGTAGACAAAGATGGAAGGGTAAGTACCTGGCCGGTCTTTTCTTTTCCAGGCCTGAGTTGTAGCACCTATCAGTATCCCCTCCAACATATTACATTCCATCATAATCATTGATAGGTTATATACAAAGTATATTACTTTAAATACATTAATAAATATTTGTAGTGTGATATAATTTAAACAGCACAAAAACTGTTAGCCAGTGGTTGCTATAGGCTCCATGCACACTGGCTTAAACGTTGCTACTACAGGAGTTTTCTGCCTGTAGAAACAGCTCAATGTTATCCTATGTGTCCATGCACATTAGGACGTTAAGAGGCATATTTTGAGTTTAACGTTTAGAGGCAGAAAAAAAAAATTCTGATTGGAGCTTGGAGGCAGAGAAACTTAAAACTCATCTAAACTTTGTACAAAAAAAATTCTCTATATGAGCGTTTTTTTTATGCTCAGTATGCATGGAGCCATAAAGTTTTGGTTTTTTTTTTTTTTTGCATATTTCTTAACTCTGGGACCCCTGTCGACTTTAAACTGTTATGTATACTCTGTAGATGGAAGAAGGTGTGAGAGGAGAAAGCAACTTCAGGCAACCCCTGATACTCAAACTAGGGTATCAGGCTCAGACATAGGTATAGCTAAATAAAGGGGGGAAAAAACCTTTTAGTATTAAATACAATGCGGGTCTGTAATTTGCCCATTTAGAGCAAAGCAATAGGTTTGATTTATCCACTTGACCTCTGGAAGATTCCAACCCCCCCCCCCCCCCCCCCCTTCGTGACCAGGCCACTGTTTGCGATACGGCACTGCATTATAGACAATTGCATGCGTCGCTGTGCCCAAATAAAATTGGACATTTTTTCCCCCACTTTTTTTTTTTGTGCTATAAACAAAGACCGACAATTTTGAAAAGAAACCAATTTTTTACTTTTTGCTATAAAACATGTCCAATAAAAAAAAATTTCATAAATTTAGGCCAAAAAAATCCCAATAAGCGTGTATTGATTTACGCGAACGTTATAGCGTCTACAAATTATGGGAGATATCTATCTATCTATCTCCCATAATTTGTTCAAACTTTGGGTCCTTCTCCTGGGGATGATCTAAATTTCCAAACTCACCAGATGGGTTGGACTTTGCCTTACACCAGGTTCTGTGTATGACAGAGGAAGAATCTGCTGAACACAGGACAGATCTCTGATCCGGATCACTTACCTTTCCTGAGCATATGGTTTACCTCTGAAGTTCTGGAGCCAATATTGGAGGATGTAACCGGAAGCAACTAGAGGTTACAGCATTGGGTTTGGTCCCCAGTAAATGACCTACAGGCATGTTTCACTCCTTTTGCTGTAAGGCAAAGGAGTCAAACCCATCTGGTAAGTTTGGAAATTTATATCATCCCCAGGAGGAGGATCATTAACTCCATTGGGACACGGAGCACTATAGCACTTTCTTGCACAAAGAAAAGAACCCTCTTGCACTTTTATCACATTATGCACTATATAATTTCATTATTGTCACCTTTAATCAATTATTATTGTCACTTTTCATTAATTCATATTATCATTTTAACTTATAATGGTCATTTGGTCCATACAAATTATGCATTCATGTTAGTTATGGATTAATCATGTCGTTATATAGCCACATGTTGTATCCAATCATCCTAGGTTAATATTGCGTATAAATATACCAATTGGGTACACTTATAAGAGCAATTGGTGTTAAGGAGGAGCAGGCGCTGTCAATTTTTTCATTGGTTTATCTTGCCCCACCAGTGGGGTCAATTCTTGACAGCAGCGGCTCAAATATTTGTCATTTTAACCACCAAGGCGCCAAGTGTCTTACTACAATAATTTTTATCTTACTCTGGGCTTAGGCAATAGGAATGAAAGCAAGGTAAGTATCTTCTCTTGTGAGGTCTGTATTAAAGTGAACCCGTTGCCTTGCCTTAAATGAGCAAACCACAGATTTACTTGAATGCTCCTATTCAGATAAACAAAGTTGTGGCTGGTTCGCTTTAAAGCCCACTCGCTCCAATTAAAAGGCAGCACAAGCAATTTGTATACGTACTAAACCATAGAAACCAGTTTCACTTTTTGTAAGTGTAGAGCAGTCACAATAAAAGCTATTTAGTTATGTGTTACTGTAACTTGCTGGTTTTGAAAATTGTTGAAATATTTCATTTAGCAGCTCACTGTTAAATATACAGTAATGCATTTTCATTTCTTCACTTATTACATCCATGTTTCATGTATTTTACAGCCTTTACAACCACATGTTCGAGTCTGGGACTCTGTCAGTTTGTCTACTTTGCAAGTTATTGGCCTCGGGACCTTTGAGCGGGGTGTTGGATGTCTGCATTTCTCCAAAGCGGTAAAATATTTCATATATGTAGAAAGATTAACATGCAAATGGTATTAGTTAACTGCAATTTTTTAGTGTAGATTTTTTTTTTTTTTTTTTAAATGTCAGGGTTTTTTTTGTTTTTTTGTTTTTACTTTATTTCAGCTCAACAATATTTGAGGGCTGTTATGTCATTAGCCACTTAATTGGCTTCACTAGACTGTGCGGAGGAGCAGGATAGATCATTATCCAGCCAGCTAAAGCAGCCAGTTTGGAAGGCTTTTATCTATTGTCTATGGGCATCCTTTTGCTGCAAATGCACAGTCAACTGATCAGAGTTATGACTGTATTAAAGGATATGTTCACCCTTTTGAAAAAAAATAAATGCACACCTTTTCTGTAGGTCTAAAGTGTGCCCATACCTCTGACACAGGTAGGCAGTTACTTGAGAACAGAAAGACCAATGAACCCAGAAAGAGTGCTTACCAGCGCCTTCACAGTCCATTGAGAATTACAAGCCACGAGCTGCAATGGACAACTGTACTTTGTAGTCTGTTCATTCACAAGAAACTATATGAATCAATGGCGGAGCCGCATTGGTGGAGCCCCACATGTCCGTGCTATTTTCAAATTGTGACAGCAGTTGCAGGGAGAAGATCCCCCTGCCTGCTGTCTCCTAAATACAGGTGTAACATGTTCAGAAAGGTGAACTTGGCCTTCAAAAACTGTTTAATCAGAAAGGATTGTTCAGCACATAATAAAAAAACTTGACATTTGGTCAGATATACACCAGCATCATTTTTTAAAAATAACTTGTTTATTGAATCTCACGGTGCGTACGCATCCCTGTCCTGTGTGAGGGCCATGTATACCCACATGGGGGTGCACAGGTGTTCCATGCATCCCTATGCAGGAAGTTCCATAGCTGTCAATTAAAATGCAGTGGCTCACTGACTTTTTCTAAGATTTCTGCCAACTTTTCCTAAGGTCAGGAGGCCTTTTTACTCTAGTCCTTTTTGATTCAATTGATTTTGTAATTTTCCCCTATAAATTATTGCAAAATTGACCACCAAAACATATGTGCATTATAAATAAAGTGTAAATGCTATCCTGTACAGAGGAAGTAAATCTAGCCCTGTATAATTTCCAGTACCATCTCTGTTTTGTCTTCTGTCATCAGTGAGCATGTCCACAGAGGTAAAGTCTTTATGGAATTTTTATGCAAGTGGTAACAAATGCTTTTTTTTTTTTTTTAAAGGATTCGGGGTCACACTTGGCGGTCATCGATGACTCCAATGAACATATGTTGACTGTGTGGGACTGGCAGAAGAAGTCAAAAGTAGCAGAGATTAAGGTATTGACCAGTGCTAAGAAGATTTAGTGCAGTCTTAAAACTTTAGCTTCATATTGGATGGAAAAATAAATGCTTGGCAGGTTGTTCTGACCCCAAAAATCACCTCCTGAACTGTGATTTAGGTTATGTGTACTAAGCTGAATGGCTCAGTACACATGACAGGAGGAGGTGTGGGTGGCTGCCTGAAGGTTGTCTGCATTGGTTGGACTGCAGCTATCTAATGCAGTGCCCCCCAAAGTAGAGCAGGTGAAATATGGGTGGACTGCAACAACATGGGCTGCATCCATAGTCCTTGTGAATGCAAGTCAAGCCAGGGGCAGGCCGATGTCTCAATGAGAGTGTCAGGGTCTAAGATTCTAAGTCCTCTGTGTCACTTCTAATGCAGCACTACTGTACTTGTTCCTGCTTCCAGTGTTCTACTTACTTTGCCTTATGGATGGAAGCAGCACAATAGTGATGATAGCTTCCTTCTGTTTTCTTATTGAAGAAAAAAAATCAGTGCCAGTCACATAGCAATTTGGTTATCAAGTTTGAAAAGCTTGGCATCTCAAAATGTTTTTAGACCGTCACAAGTACTTGTTAAGGAAGCCTCCCCTGAAATAAAAAAAACATGCAGGCTGTCATTGGTGTGTCTCCTGCAAATGTTAGTTGCCTAAATGTAGTACTGACCCTTTTGCCTTACTATAAGTCCCTTAACAGGAACAGGACCACAACAGGATCTGTTTAGGTGAATATTTGCATGTGTTGACTGACTTTTATGACACTGGGCATTATTCCGCCTAGAAGACCAGATCTATCATGTGGTGAAATAGAATTACTGTGGACAGTGCTGGAGAGTAAATTATTGAAGCAAAAGCTGGTAAACCCCTGCTGGGCAACTATTTTCAGATAGTAAATAATTGCCTAGAATTGAGCAATAAAGAGTTACTCCACTTTTTTGTTGAGAAAAACACAATCCCTTCTACGTGCTCAATGTACATTGCAAGGATTTTTAATACTATTAACTTTGTTGCAGATACCTTCCTGTTCCTACTCTGAAGAAAAAAGTGTCTTTTGCATACTAATTCTCAATAGGAGTAACAAGTTCATCATAACCACCTAATGCACTTTCAATGTTCTGATGAGAAAAGATGCCGTGTCTACATCCCTTTAGAAGTAATCCTTAGTGAGGATCTCCTCAAAATAAAATGTTTGGTACATTTAGTCTGCTTATTGCAAATCAGTGAGTCAATTACACAAGAAGGAAACTATACCTTTTTGGAGGCTTTCTTTACACCAAAGGTGTACAAAACACCTCCAGGGTGCCATGTTGCATTCAATTTTTTTTAATTACATTAAAGTGGTTGTAAACCCTTGCATATACCAAGTGAAGGGGCTATCCTCAAGTGATACTGAGAGATGAAACCAATCCTCATACATAAGTTGTACCTGTCTATCTGCAATCTTCTCTTCATCCATTGAAGTTACTCTCTGCAGAGTTCAGTGAGGAGAGCTGTGACAGATGATTGAAGGGAATGCACAAACCCCCTGCACACAGGAACAGAGCTGAGGCTGTCAATCTGCTGGACGTCCCTCCCCTGTCACCATTTTTCTCTTGGTGTCAGGAATACTTGTCAGAAGTGACTCATGCTGATAGCAGAGGAACGAAGCAGCAGACAGGAATGACACTTAGTGCTTTGGATTGAGACAAGTACACACTATAGAGCTTTGTCCTTATTTCATGTCGGAGGTTTACAACCACTTTAACCTACACTATGGCTTGTGTAGTAATTGTGCATGCTGTATTTTTTATATCAGTCATTCTGAGGGCACATGCTGAATATGAAAATAGATGACAAAACTAAAGAGCCTGTTCTTATTAAATTGCTTCCTTTAAACCTGTCATAGCATGTACAGTATATATTGTAAACTCTTCTCCTATTGACATATTTGTAGACTACGAATGAGGTTGTCTTGGCAGTTGAATTCCACCCAACTGACCCCAGTACGATAGTGACCTGTGGCAAGTCACACATCTTTTTCTGGACCTGGAGTGGCAATTCTTTGGCAAGGAAACAAGGAATCTTTGGGGTAAGCAGATTGTCAGTTTGTCACTTGATGAATTTAATATTACTTTAGTTTTTTCCCTAACCTATCGATAATAAAAAAACTTTATTTTATATTGTGCCTTTAAGGGCTGGTTCACACTGCTGTGACTAAGTCGCCTGACAAGTGGTGCCCCATTAAGTCCAATGGAACCTTTCTAATCGGAGCATCTCAAGTGACTCCAACTTAGAAGGTTCCTACACTGCTTGGAGGCGACTTTGGAACAACTTGAATTGTCTTCTGTTAAAGAAGTGGCGCAACTTTTGAAGCCACGCCAGTGTGAACTGGTCCTAAAGGTATCTTCTCAAGTACTTTACAAAAGAACCAAACACAATTGATACTGAAGTAAAGGAACAAAAGCAGTTTGGTTGAAGACTTGTCTAAAAGTTTTCACTTTTTAATTTGGAAGAGTTTAAAGAAGGGGAATCTGATGTTCTTGGAAAGAGAATTTTTAACTTTTTTGGGCATAACAAGCAAAGGCCCTCTCCTCCAGAGACTATAGGCAAGTTTGAGGGACACTCAGAAGACCTCTTTTAGAGCAGGGAAGGGTAGAGTAATGTATTGAAATTTAAGATGAATAATGGGGTGCCAAGCCGTGCATGGTCTTGTAGGTGAGCATTAGGCTTTTGAATTCCATGCAAAACCAGACAGGTAGTCAAAGTTCAAGTATGGTACCATCAACAGAGCTAAAGAACTGGTTTTACAAAAGTGAAAGGGGGTGCCAATAAGTATGATTTCAGTCTTGTCACATTTTAGTTAAAGAAAATTTTGACTCCTCCAAGTTTTCATGTCACAGATACAGTTGGATGAGAGAGAGAAATTAGAATCCATTATAGTATGGATGTATAGTGGAGCATCATCAGCATAGAAATGATAATTTAGGCCATTTGATATTAACAACTGACCTAGTTAAAACCTGTAAAGGCTAAAAAAAAAAATGGGACCGAAATAAGTCTGCTGTTCCACAGGATTCTAACAGGACCACTTTTTAGACTGGTCTCTTGTTGCAAAATTGAATGTTTTGTAAACGAAGGTAAAAAAGTACTTGCAAAATAATTTTGGGATATACAGTATCTCAGACGTGAGTACACACCTCACATTTTTGTAAATATTTTATTATCTTTTCATGTGACAAAATCGAAGATATGACATTTTGCTACAATTTAAAGCAGTGAAGTGTACAGCTTGTATAACCGTGTACATTTTTTGGACCCTCAAAATAACTTGACACACAGTCAATGTCTAAACCGCTGGCAACAAAAGTGAGTACACCTCTAAGTGAAAATGTCCAAATTGGTCCCAAAATGTCACTATTTTGTGTGGCCACCATTATTTTGCAGCACTGCCTTAACCCTCTTTGGCATGGAGTTCACCAGAGCTTCACAGGTTGCCACTGGAGTCCTCTTCCACTCCTCCATGATGACATCACAGAGCTGGTGGATGTTAGAATTCTTGAGCTCCTCCACCTTCTATTTGAGGGTTCCCCACAGACACTCACAAGGGTTTAGGTATGGAGATATGCTTGGCCAGTCCAACACCTTTACCCTCAGCTTCTTTAGCAAGGCAGGGGTCATCTTGGAGGTGTGTTTGGGGTCATTATGTTGGAATACTGCCCTGTGGCCCAGTCCTCGAAGGGAGGGGGATCATACTCTGCTTCATAATGTCACAGTACCTCTTGGTATTCATGGTTCCCTCAATGAACTGTAGCTCTCCAGTGCCGGCAGCACTCATGCAGCCCCAGATTAAGACACTTCCATCACCATGCTTGACTGTAGGCAAGACACACTTATCTTTGTACTCCTCACCTGGTTGCCACCACACACACGCTTGACACCGTCTGAACCAAATAAGTTTATATTGGTCTCATCAGACCACAGGACATGGTTCCAGTAATCCATGTCCTTAGTTTGCTTGTCTTCAGCAAACTGTTTGGGGGCCTTCTTGTGCATCATTTTTAGAAGAGGCTTCCTTCTGGGATGACAGCCATGCACATCATTTTGATGCAGTGTGCGGCGTATGATCTGAACACTGACAGGCTGACCCCTTCATCCTCTACAGCTGGCAGCACTCATTCGTATATTTCCCAAAGACAACTTCTGGATATGATGCTGAGCACGTGCACTCAACTTCTTTTGTCGACCTTGGCAAGGCCTGTTCAGAGTAGAACCTGTCCTGTTAAACCGTTGCATGGTCTTGGCCACCGTGCTGCAGCTCAGTTTCAGAGTCTTGGCAATCTTCTTATAGTCTATGCCATCTTTATGTAGAGCAACAATTCTTTTTTCATTCTTTGCCATGAGGTGCCATGTTGAACTTCCAGTGACCAGTATGAGAGAGGGAGAGCGATAACACCAAATTTAACACACCTGCTCTCCGTTCAAACCTATGACCTTGCAACACTGAGTCACATGACACCGGGGAGGGAAAATGGCTAATTGGGCCCAATTTGGACATTTTCACTTAGGGGTGTACTCACTTTTGTTGCCAGCGGTTTAGACATTAATGGCTGTGTGTTGAGTTATTTTGAGGGGACAGCAAATGTACACTGTTATACAAGCTATACACTCACTACTTTACATTGTAGCAAAGTGTCATTTCTTCAGTGTTGTCACATGAAAAGATATAATAAAATATTTAAAAAAATGTGAGGAGTGTAATCACTTTTGTGAGATACTGTATGTAATCCTGATTAATGCAGCCCTATTACTAAAAGAATAAGTTCCAAAAGTCTGCTGCATCTATCCCACTGCAGTATTAGCACCATATTTGTGCTAACCATTACTGATTACTGATACGTTTGCGGTGTGATTTGAGCCCATACAAAATGAATAGGCTCAAATCACACTGCAAACAATTGCATGTGATTTGAACAGGAATTTGGTGCAATTCCTTTCTGAATCACGTGGTTTCATGCACCACTCTTATGTGAACCAAGGCTGAAATAACTGACAAGCCTGGGTTCACACAGGAGCAGTAGCAGAAACCATGTGATTCAGAAAGTGATCGCACCGCATTCCTGTTCAAATGACGTAATTCTTTGCAGTGCGATTTGGTCCCATTAATTTTGTATGGGCTCAAATTGCACTGCAAAGATATCCGTTTCAGGTATCGGAGCATTAATACAAGTACTCCTGCAAGTGCTTAGTATCGGCACCGATGCAACCCTACTGTTCTCAGTAAATTGATCTGCTGACTGCTAAGTCGCTATGTGTTTTGTAGCTAGTTGGGGGACTCTAGCAATCTGACAGATCCCAAAGTTTCATCATCTAGTAGTTTCCCTTTAAATACTGTATACCAGAAATCAGGCACCAGAAAAGGTGAGTATTTACTATCTTTTTTTTGCAGGAAACACATTTTTTGGCATTTATTTTAGCAAGAGTCACTTTATGGTATTTGAGTGGTGGTGCTCTATATTTATGGGTCCATTTCTAATCTGTAAAATTGTAAATTCTGAAAATAATTATACACTGACATTACCCTTCTCTTAGAGAGAAACTGTCAGTCATTTTACTCTATTTGAAGTAAAAGACCTGCCAAAAAGCAGATGCCACTAGTTGCATGCTATTTCCCTTATTAGCCAGAAATGCTTCCTCTTGTGTGCGTCTTTCTAATTCTGGTTTCAATTTGCTACCAAGGTCTGGATTTCTCTAACTTCAAAGCTAAGCCCCACACTCCTTCTGTTCAGTTCAGTGTGAACTCTGCAGTTGCATATAAGGTTGATCTTCTTGTAGTTTGCACAGAGAGATGGAGAGGTGTATATGGGGCTTAACTCCAGGGGGGTCAGGGCTTAGTCCGGAATTTGGGAAAACAGAGTGGATCAGTAAAACGTTTTTCTTTGCAATGAAAAATACATCATAATATTAAAAATAATGTGTAAGGTATTACAGAGATAGGAAAGCAGAAATTTCAGCTTAAAGTTCTCCTTTGGGAACATGTTACATGCTCCACCCGTTTTTAGGCTGGAACATGCCCCAATGCTGCAGCCGTTGCCCGACTCCCCAAACCCCCCCCAACAGCATTACAGGGAGAAGTTCCCCATACTAGCTTTCAGTTTTTGAAATCTGTGTGTCCGGCTGCGTCAGTCATACACAGAGCTCTGTGTATGAACTACAAGTCCCGACCTCCTGCGGCTGTACCTATATTAGGTTTTACTTTCTGTGTCCAACACTAAGTAGTTTTCCCCTTTAGTTTCTCTCCACATAACAATAAACACCTGCAAGAGTTACCAATACTCCCCCACTCTAGCAAATATGAAAAAAGTAGTTTTGGCAAGAGTTCCCTTTTTACCTGTAGCTAAAGCCAAAACTTTTTTAATTTCCATAGGGGACACTTGTTTTGAGAAGGTCATTTCCCTCACTTTGCACAGCATTTTTTTTATATCCTGTTGTGCCTACAGTCAAAAAGTGAAGAGAGATCTCTTCAGTGAGACACAGATGGTTAAAAACTTACAATGAAAGGAAAAAAAAGCTTTTGGCTCATAGATATTGCTTAATTTTTTCATAGTAAATCTGGAAACGATTTAGGGAACAATATTAATTTTTGATCTAATGATTTCTATGTTGTGTTTCAGAAATACGAGAAACCAAAGTTTGTGCAATGCTTGGCTTTCCTAGCCAATGGCGATGTGCTTGCTGGAGATTCAGGAGGTGTCATGTTAATATGGAGCAAAACTCCAGTGGAATCTACAGCCGGGAAAGGAGGAGTGAAAGGTGGGTCTCTCCTCGACCAGGTGTTGGGATAATCCCGCTGGGCTGAACTAGATAGAGCAGGCCAGCTATAAAAGTCACAGCTGCACTTTGCTATGACTAAAGCGTCCTTTCCTTGTGGTCCCAACAAGACGTTCTGCCATTGGGGGTGGTAGTGAATATCACCATTATATCAGTCTTCCAGGATATTGAAATGTACCAGCATGCGGGTGTGGTGGTATTTAAAAGGTTATCCAGAATGCTTCAAGCTTGTCTCTCCACCACTCCTAACATTTTAATTGCTTCTAAATCCCCAGTTGGCGTTCAGCTAAATGTCTCAATAATTGTTCAGAGAACTCAAGTAATTATTTGAAGCCTTAATAGCAATGAGTCATTAGGTGTTTTCTCTTTTAATGTCATTAATATGCCTGGCACATGATGAACAGTGCTCATTATGCAAACACCAGGGAGAGCACTACCTGGTGGAAACAGTGAGCAAATTAATTTACTGCCCTAGAAAATAAGACCTGCACCGTATCGGAGTCCCCCTGATTCTTCTCAGGTTGAGTACTTGTGCCAGAAACGCCTTTTAACCACTTGCCGACCGCCTAACGCAGATATACTGCGGCAGAGCGGCACGGGCAGGCAAAATCACGTACCCGTACGTGATCTGCCTCCCGCGGGCGGGGGGTCCGATCGGACCCCCCCCCGGTGCCATCGGCGGTCGGCATCTGACTGGGAGCGTCGGGAGGCGAGGGGGAGACCATCCGATCGTGGCCCCCCCCTCGCGATCGCTCCCAGCCAATGGAAATCCTCCTCTGCCTGTGTGTCGTTTCACACAGGCAGAGGATGTGATGTCATCTCTCCTCGGTCTGGCAGTTTCCGTTCCAGCGCCGAGGGGAGATGACATGTAAGTGCACACAACACTCACACACACAGTAGAACATGCCAGGCATACTTTACACCCCCGATCCCCCCCCGATCGCCCCCCGATCCCCCCCCAATCACCCCCCCCCCCCCCTGTCACAAACTGACATTAGCAGTATTTTTTTTTTTTTTTTTTTTCTGATTACTGCTGTGTCAGTTTGTGACAGTTAGTGTTAGGGCAGTGAGTATTACCCCCCTTTAGGTCTAGGATACCCCCCTAACCCCCCCTAATAAAGTTTTAACCCCTTGATCACCCCCCCTCACCAGTGTCGCTAAGCGATCATTTTTCTGATCGCTGTATTAGTGTCGCTGGTGACGCTAGTTAGGGACGTAAATATTTAGGTTCGCCGTCAGTGTTTTATAGCGACAGGGACCCCCATATACTACCTAATAAATGTTTTAACCCCTTGATTGCCCCCTAGTTAACCCTTTCACCGCTGATCACCGTATAACCGTTACGGGTGACGCTGGTTAGTTCGTTTATTTTTTATAGTGTCAGGGCACCCACCGTTTATTACCGAATAAAGGTTTAGCCCCCCGGTCGCCCGGCGGTGATATGCGTCGCCCCATGCAGCGTCAGATTAGCGCCAGTACCGCGAACACCCACGCACGCAGCATACACCTCCCTTAGTGGTATAGTATCTGATCGGATCAATATCTGATCCGATCAAATCTATACTAGCGTCCCCAGCAGTTTAGGGTTCCCGAAAACGCAGTGTTAGCGGGATCAGCCCAGATACCCGCTAGCACCTGCGTTTTGCCCCTCCGCCCAGCCCAGCCCAGCCCACCCAAGTGCAGTATCGATCGATCACTGTCACTTACAAAACACTAAACGCATAACTGCAGCGTTCGCAGAGTCAGGCCTGATCCCTGCGATCGCTAACAGTTTTTTTGGTAGCGTTTTGGTGAACTGGCAAGCACCAGCCCCAGGCAGCGTCAGGTTAGCGCCAGTACCGCTAACACCCACGCACGCACCGTACACCTCCCTTAGTGGTATAGTATCTGAACGCATCAATATCTGATCCGATCAGATCTATACTAGCGTCCCCAGCAGTTTAGGGTTCCCAAAAACGCAGTGTTAGCGGGATCAGCCCAGATACCTGCTAGCACCTGCGTTTTGCCCCTCCGCCCAGCCCAGCCCACCCAAGTGCAGTATCGATCGATCACTGTCACTTACAAAACACTAAACGCATAACTGCAGCGTTCGCAGAGTCAGGCCTGATCCCTGCGATCGCTAACAGTTTTTTTGGTAGCGTTTTGGTGAACTGGCAAGCACCAGCCCCAGGCAGCGTCAGATTAGCGCCAGTACCGCTAACACCCACGCACGCACCGTACACCTCCCTTAGTGGTATAGTATCTGATCGCATCAATATCTGATCCGATCAGATCTATACTAGCGTCACCAGCAGTTTAGGGTTCCCAAAAACGCAGTGTTAGCGGGATCAGCCCAGATACCTGCTAGCACCTGCGTTTTGCCCCTCCGCCCGGCCCGGCCCAGCCCACCCAAGTGCAGTATCGATCGATCACTGTCACTTACAAAACACTAAACGCATAACTGCAGCGTTCGCAGAGTCAGGCCTGATCCCTGCGATCGCTAACAGTTTTTTTTGTAGCGTTTTGGTGAACTGGCAAGCGCCAGTGGCCTAGTACACCCCGGACGTAGCCAAACCAGCACTGCAGTAACACTTGGTGACGTGGCGAGTCCCATAAGTGCAGTTCAAGCTGGTGAGGTGGCAAGCACAAGTAGTGTCCCGCTGCCACCAAAAAGACAAACACAGGCCCATCGTGCCCATAGTGCCCTTCCTGCTGCATTCGCCAATCCTAATTGGGAACCCACCGCTTCTGCAGCACCCGTACTTCCCCCATTCACATCCCCAACCAAATGCAGTCGGCTGCATGAGAGGCATTTTTATGTCCTCCCGAGTACCCCTACCCAACGAACCCCCCCAAAAAAGATGTCGTGTCTGCAGCAAGCGCGGATATAGGCGTGACACCCGCTATTATTGTCCCTCCCCTCCTGTCCTGATAATCCTGGTCTTTGCATTGGTGAATGTTTTGAACACTAGCATGCACTAGTTGAGTATTAGCGTAGGGTACAGCATTGCACAGACTAGGCACACTTTCACAGGGTCTCCCGAGATGCCATCGCATTTTGAGAGACCCGAACCTGGAACCGGTTACAGTTATAAAAGTTAGTTACAAAAAAAAGTGTAAAAAAAAAAAAAAAACACAAACAAAAATATAAAATAAAAATAGTTGTCGTTTTATTGTTCTCTCTCTCTCTATTCTCTCTCTATTGTTCTGCTCTTTTTTACTGTATTCTATTCTGCAATGTTTTATTGTTGTTATGTTTTATCACGTTTGCTTTTCAGGTATGTAATTATTTATACTTTACCGTTTACTGTGCTTTATTGTTAACCATTTTTTTGTCTTCAGGTATGCCATTCACGACTTTGAGTGGTTATACCAGAATGATGCCTGCAGGTTTAGGTATCATCTTGGTATCATTCTTTTCAGCCAGCGGTCGGCTTTCATGTAAAAGCAATCCTAGTGGCTAATTAGCCTCTAGACTGCTTTTACAAGCAGTGGGAGGGAATGCCCCCCCCCCCCCAACATCTTCCGTGTTTTTCTCTGGCTCTCCTGTCTCAACAGGGAACCTGAAAATGCAGCCGGTGATTCAGCCAGCTGACCATAGAGCTGATCAGAGACCAGAGTGGCTCCAAACATCTCTATGACCTAAGAAACCGGAAGCTACGAGCATTTTATGACGTAGATTTCGCCGGATGTAAACAGCGCCATTGGGAAATTGGGAAAGCATTTTATCACACCGATCTTGGTGTGATCAGATGCTTTGAGGGCAGAGGAGAAATCTAGGGTCTAATAGACCCCAATTTTTGCAAAAAAGAGTACCTGTCACTACCTATTGCTATCATAGGGGATATTTACATTCCCTGAGATAACAATAAAAATGATTTAAAAAAAAAAAAAATGAAAGGAACAGTTTAAAAATAAGATAAAAAAACAATAATAATAAAGAGAAAAAAAAAAAAAAAAAAAAAGCACCCCTGTCCCCCCTGCTCTCGCGCTAAGGTGAACGCAAGCGTTGGTCTGGCGTCAAATGTAAACAGCAATTGCACCATGCATGTGAGGTATCGCCGCGAAGGTCAGATCGAGGGCAGTAAGTTTAGCAGTAGACCTCCTCTGTAAATCTAAAGTGGTAACCTGTAAAGGCTTTTAAAGGCTTTTAAAAATGTATTTAGTTTGTCGCCACTGCACGTTTGTGCGCAATTTTAAAGCATGTCATGTTTGGTATCCATGTACTCGGCCTAAGATCATCTTTTTTATTTCATCAAACATTTGGGCAATATAGTGTGTTTTAGTGCATTAAAATGTAAAAAAGTGTGTTTTTTCCCCAAAAAATGCGTTTGAAAAATCGCTGCGCAAATACTGTGTGAAAAAAAAAAATGAAACACCCACCATTTTAATCTGTAGGGCATTTGCTTTAAAAAAAATATATAATGTTTGGGGGTTCAAAGTAATTTTCTTGCAAAAAAAAATTATTTTTTTATGTAAACAATAAGTGTCAGAAAGGGCTATGTCTTCAAGTGCTTAGAAGAGTGGGTGATGTGTGACATAAGCTTCTAGATGTTGTGCATAAAATGCCAGGACAGTTCAAAACCCCCCCAAATGACCCCATTTTGGAAAGTAGACACCCCAAGCTATTTGCTGAGAGGCATGTCGAGTCCATGGAATAATTTATATTGTGACACAAGTTGCGGGAAAGAGACAATTTTTTATTTTTTTTATTTTTTTTTGCGCAAAGTTGTCACTAAATGATATATTGCTCAAACATGCCATGGGAATATGTGAAATTACACCCCAAAATACATTCTGTTGCTTCTCCTGAGTACGGGGATACCACATGTGTGGGACTTTTTGGGAGCCTAGCCGCGTACGGGACCCCGAAAACCAAGCACCGCCTTCAGGCTTTCTAAGGCCGTAAATTTTTGATTTCACTCTTCACTGCCTATCACAGTTTCGGAGGCCATGGAATGCCCAGGTGGCACAAAACCCCCCCAAATGACCCCATTTTGGAAAGTAGACACCCCAAGCTATTTGATGAGAGGTATAGTGAGTATTTTGCAGACCTCACTTTTTGTCACAAAGTTTTGAAAATTGAAAAAAGAAAAAAAAAAATTTTTTTTCTCGTCTTTCTTTATTTTCAAAAACAAATGAGAGCTGCAAAATACTCACCATGCCTCTCAGCAAATAGCTTGGGGTGTCTACTTTCCAAAATGGGGTCGTTTGGGGGGGGTTTGTGCCACCTGGGCATTCCATGGCCTCCGAAACTGTGATAGGCAGTGAGGAGTAAAATCAAAAATGTACGCCCTTAGAAATCCTGAAGGCGGTGCTTGGTTTTCGGGGTCCCGTACGCGGATAGGCTCCCAAAAAGTCCCACACATGTGGTATCCCCGTACTCAGGAGAAGCAGCTAAATGTATTTTGGGGTGCAATTCCACATATGCCCATGGCCTGTGTGAGCAATATATCATTTAGTGTCAACTTTGTGCAAAAAAAAAAAAAAAAATTTGTCACTTTCCCGCAACTTGTGTCAAAATATAAAACATTCCATGGACTCAACATGCCTCAAAGCAAATAGCTTGGGGTGTCTACTTTCCAAAATGGGGTCATTTGGGGGGGTTTTATGTCATCTGGGCATTTTATGGCCTTCAAAACTGTGATAGGTAGTGAGGAGTAAAATCAAAAATGTACGCCCTTAGAAATCCTGAAGGCGTTGCTTGGTTTTCGGGGCCCCGTACGCGGCTAGGCTCCCAAAAAGTCCCACACATGTGGTATCCCCGTACTCAGGAGAAGCAGCTAAATGTATTTTGGGGTGCAATTCCACATATGCCCATGGCCTGTGTGAGCAATATATCATTTAGTGACAACTTTTTGTAATTTTTTTTTTTTTTTTTTTTTTTTGTCATTATTCAATCACTTGGGACAAAAAAAATAAATATTCAATGGGCTCAACATGCCTCTCAGCAAATTCCTTGGGGTGTCTACTTTCCAAAATGGGGTCATTTGTGGGGGTTTTGTACTGCCCTGCCATTTTAGCACCTCAAGAAACGACATAGGCAGTCATAAATTAAAGGCTGTGTAAATTCCAGAAAATGTACCCTAGTTTGTAGACGCTATAACTTTTGCGCAAACCAATAAATATACACTTATTGACATTTTTTTTACCAAAGACATGTGGCCGAATACATTTTGGCCTAAATGTATGACTAAAATTGAGTTTATTGGATTTTTTTTAGAACAAAAAGTAGAAAATATCATTTTTTTTCAAAATTTTCGGTCTTTTTCCGTGTATAGCGCAAAAAATAAAAATGGCAGAGGTGATCAAATACCATCAAAAGAAAGCTCTATTTGTGGGAAGAAAAGGACGCAAATTTCGTTTGGGTACAGCATTGCATGACCGCGCAATTAGCAGTTAAAGCGACGCAGTGCCGAATTGTAAAAAGTGCTCTGGTCAGGAAGGGGGTAAAACCTTCCGGGGCTGAAGTGGTTAATTTGGACCATTGAGACAAGATGACCAACGGGGCTTTGAGTAGGCCCAAAAGGAACCAAAAACATTTCTTAAAGTGTATCTAAACCTAAAACCACAGATGTGCTATATTGTATTTTACCAGTTCACAGCCGTGTGGTAGCTTTTTTTTTTTTTTCCCTTTTTTCCTGTTATACACCTGGTGATTATGCCAGTAACATGCTTCCTGTCCTAGAGTGACAACGCTCACTCACTATACTATATTAGGACAACAAAAACGGGACATGATTTTTATAATGTTTAAGCTAGCAAGAATGTATGCTCTGACAGTCTTAAATTGGAGCAAACGCCTTCACCATTATCTCACCATTAACTCTCTGTTCAGACGAGAGAATTAAGCATATTACTCTCCTTTGGACTCTCTGATATCTCTGGAATCTGCTGGTATTCCTGAGCTGCGAGACCAATCCTGATCTTCAAAGAGCACTTACTCTATCTTTCGAGCCGACCGGCACCTGACACAGTGTGAACCCATATGGGGTGTCAGGGCCGACGACTGATTTAAGCGCACTTACATGTTATACCCCTGTTCACACAAAACTCTGGTATATATCGTAGTGTGGGTAACAATCCTAGTTGAGTAATGTTTGTTTAATCGGTTGACTAGCCCTGGTTGTCCCAGGCTCTGTCTCAATGTGTAATTGTGGCCTTAAGTTGTAATGTACTGCTTTTCAATAAATCTTTTGGAAAATCAAAAAAAAAAAAAAAAGAAAAAAGCGGACATGACCCTGGAGAGCGCTCTTTTCTTCTACATAATATAAAGGGGATGGGTTCTGTAGTCATCAGAGTTGGAAACAATAGAAACTGATAACTGTCAGCAGAGGAAGTTGTCAGCTGACAAGTTTTCTGAAAAGATCATCAAGTATTTTTTGCACTGATTAAACAGATGTAACAAAATGATTTGAATTATATATTTAGTAAACCAAATTTGACCAAAAAAGATGAAGTTCATAGTTAACCACTTGCTGCCCACCCTGTTGCAGATGTCCGCAAGGTGGCTCCATTATCCTGACTGGATGTCACATGATTTCCAGCAGGATAAGCCGTTCGCATGCCCCCCCTGGGGCGCCCAGCGCGGCAGTCGGTGGTGCTGTGTGTCATTCTGACACACAGCATCTCCGATTGTGGTAAAGAGCCTATGATATAGGCTCTTTACAACATAATCAGCTGTGACCAATTACAGAAGATCACAGCGGTAACCAGGAAGTGCCAGTAAACTGCTTTCCTCGGTTTGCGCTAACTGGGAGAGCCGATCGGCGGCTCTCCTGTCAGAGGGGTGGGGGGTCTGCACTGATCAGCGCATTGATTATCAGTTCAGCCCCCATCAGAAATGCCCACCACATCTGCCAGTCAGTGCCCACGAAAATGCCTCAGTGCCCACGAAAATGCCTCAGTGCCCATCAGTAGTGACGGTCAGTGCTGCATATTAGTGCCTCCTCTTCAGTGCCACCTCATCAGTGCCCATCAGTACCTCCTCATTAGTGCCCGTCAGTGAAGGCGAAAAGAAAATTTTATAATAAACGAAGAAACTTTTTTTTAATTTGTTTAGCAAAAAATAAAAGCCCCAGTGGTGATCAAACAGCACCAAAAGAAAGCTCTATTTTTGGGAAGAAAGTGATAAAATGTAGTTTTGGATGCAGCGTTGCATGACCGCACAATTGTCATTCAAAGTGTGACAGCGCTGAAAATTGCCCAGGGCAGGAAGGGCCCTCTATTGAACTTTTTTTAGTTCTGGATAGTGTGGAGAGGGATTAGAACGCGTCAGTTTTTATTGCGGTCTGTGCCCCTATTAAAGAGACTCCGCCTCTTTATTTGTCCTGTTTACCATGATCATTGAAATTAAATAAAAATCCTATTACTTTTTCTGGGGGCAATCCAAAATTTGGAATGGAGTTTTTTTTCAATGTGGACACTAGTTCTGGTGACCTGGGGGTCCCCAAGGAATTCCCTTAATTTGGGGGGGGGGGATTTCCTCTCACTTCCTGTTTGGCTATGAGACAGGAAGTGAAATCTCTGCAATAGGACACGGATGGCAAAAAAATCTGACCGGTTATAACCCTCCCCATTCCAAAATGCAGTGACTTTCGCCTTGAAACACTCCCATGGTACCATTTTTGTTATTGTTGAATCATGAACACTGACTTTAACTGAGGCAAGTGAGGCCTGCCTCCTGTTCTTTAAACAATCTGGGTTCTATTACTTCTTCGCATAGGGCCAGGCAGGTTTGGACTGCTTTTTCTTCCCTTAACTACTTCATCCCCGGAAAGATTTACCCCCTTATTGACTAGGCAATTTTTAACGATACAGCACTGCGTCACTTTGATAATTGCGCAGTTGTGTGACGCTGTACACAAACAAATTTGATGTTCTTTTTCCCCCCACAAATAGAGCTTTCGTTTGGTGGTATTTGATCACCTCTGGGGGTTTTATTTTTTGCGCTATAAACAAAAAAAAAAGACCGAAAATTTTGAAAGAAAAAATGATTTTTTTTCTATAATATCCAAAAAAAGTAAAACATTTCATCATCAGTTTAGGCCAATATGTATTCTGCTACATATTTTTGGTAAAAAAAAATTGCAATAAGCGTATATTGGTTTGCGCAAAAGTTATATTGCCTACAAAATAGGGGATAGATTTATGGCATTTTAATTTTTTTTTTTTTTTTACTAGAAATGATCAGCGATTTTTTTTTTTTTTTAATATTTATTTATTTATTTTTTGGGGGGGGGCTGCGACTTTGCGGCCGACAGATCGGACACTTTTGACACTTTTTTTGGGACCAGTGACATTTATACAGAGATCAGTGCTATAAAAATGCACTGATCATTGTATAAATGACACTGGCAGGGAAGGGTTTAACACTAGTGGTGATCAAGGGATTGAGTGTTTTCTAGGGAGAGTGTTTCTAACTGGGGGGGGGGTGTGTACTGACCTCACTAGGAACAGACGATCATTCTGTACTCCCCTGACAGAACAGGGATCTGTTTGTTTTTATTGACAGATCCCCGTTCTGCCTCTCCCGAGGAGTGATCACGGTTGGCCGGCAGACATCACCGCCGGCCATGCACATCAGCTCAAGCAACATGCACCCGCTACATCTCCTAAAGGACCCTGCCGTACCGGTATATAGAGGCGGCTGGCTGGCAAAAGGGTTAAATAGGAAATCGATCTTTGTGTAATATTAAAATCTGTTCTGAATCGTTTAAGTGTGAAAAATATGCAAAAAAAAAATCTGGAAGAGGGGAAATCATTTTTTACAGCACTGTAGATCTAGTCCCAAAAGGGGCATGATGGCTATATAAATCTAACCCAGGGCTCAAAATTTCAAGTCCTTAGCTACTAGCCAGGCTTTAAGAGTTACTCGCCACCAGTTGCCCCACCTAACTCCTACCCTACCCCGCCCCTAATTCCCCTCCTAAAAACACACCCTTGTAAATTCTCTCATGAAATTACTGTTAAATGTTTTATGCAGAATTAAGTTACAAAAACAATGAACACCTTCTTTAACAATATTCACATAAAGCATCAGACTCCAAAGTTCCCCTTTTACATCACAGTCCACAAAGTTGTCCCTTATATCAGAGTCTGCAATATTCCCCCTAACATGGTCTGCAGAGTTTCCCTTTACATCCGAGTTCCCCCTTATGCCCGATTGCTTTTCAGTCCTTGTGTGTGGGTAGATATGCAAACTGACTCTGCCATGGGCACATCTACCCAGCATCGGAGGGGCAGGAGGCTCTCCAGAGTGGGACTGAAGATCAACTTAAAGGAGATTGTACAGTGTATAGCCATCTTACATAAGAGTGTGCAATTTGATTGGACAGTGTACGGCCATCTGCAATCTGATTGGGCAGTGTTTGGCTATCTGCTCTCTCTCCTCTTGTCAGCAATGCAGCCTGGTATTCTGCAGATGTGGAACTACAAGTCTCAGCACTCTACAGGCAGGTAGGGGGTGTAGAAGCACAGCTCCTGCAGACACTGATTGGATATTATTGGTGAACTACAAATTCCCAGCATGTCTTGGCACTGCTCCGCACGCAGGGTCCTCTGGGACTCCTTTACCCCGGCCGGTCTTATCCTCTGCCTTCGTCCTGTCTCTGATCTCCGCCTCCACTGTACTCGGCCTCCTCCGGGCACACTGGCTGGCACACTGTCCAGGGCTCTGAGGCGGAGGCTGGCGCTCATGTGGAACCTCCGCACTCGTGCCTCGTGTCCCCTGGCCGGCCTGGCTGCCCCTGCTGTAGCCTGTAGTTCATAACAGGCGCCACCGCCGTGACATCACCAACCATATGCTCAGCTGCCCGCCCTCTGTCTGAGCCTGGGCTGGCCTCGGAACTGCTTCTGCGCTGTTCCAAAGCCCGTCTGCGGCCATTTTTTTTTTTTTTTTTACGTGCAGCAGCCGTCCATAACGTACGTTTGACAACCTTCTTCCATGCTCACCTTTTAACTTATTTCCACTCGCCAAATGCGAGCAGGTGAGTGGATCAGTGGGCTGATCCAACCCATTCTATTGGAAAAAAAAAAGTTAAAAAAAAAATCTGCATAAGCATCCTATACAGAACACAGTGAGCATCAAAGTAACTGCTAATTGCACTATTTACTGTAATTCGCAGACTCTATAAACACTTTTAAGTGATAGTCAGTCTGGCAATACACTTCAGCGAAAAAGCTTGGATTGGAACAAAAATTGATGAGAGCATCCTGAGTGGCTGTTTGGATTCAGACCAATCAATCTCATTCTAATTAGACAGCTTTCGGAGTCTGTAATCTCCCACTTACTGCAAGAACATTGTCATAGAGATTTGGCCACCAGAACTACATTATGTAAAAAGGTTTCTGTTCCTACCTTATGAATTCAATAGCTCAGGGCAGAGACAACAAGGAACTGAGGACCATTAGTCACTTCCAAAAGAATTTTCAGAATACCAACATTTCCTGTTTTGCCGCACAATCTATAAAATCTAAATATTGTAAAACCCATCCGGAGACTCAGCACTTCTCCTCCAGGATTTATGCTGCATACTTATTTAAGAGATGGTAGAAAATAAACGTATTTCTCAGGCAAGAAAGCCATTGTTTGAGTTTTCCTGAAATAAACATGTAGTAGGTGAACCTGAACAAAGCTCAACATGAACAAAGTAAAGGTGAACCTTTTAAAAGAGAAGTATGGGTTTTGTTTGGTTTTGTTTGTTTTTGTTTTTTACTATCATACTTGGGTGGAACATCAGACCGATGCTGTAGCTGTCCCCTAGCGTCTCTGCACTGAGAATCGAGCCACGAATACCGCTGATGGCTTGATTCTCATTCCTCCCCGAGCGGAGAGATGCTGCCTGTCAGTCAGCATCTCTCCTGCTGTGATCCTCCACGCTGATTTGAGCTCTAAGCTGTGGAGGGGCAGGGAGCGGCAGTCTCAGCGGCTTGCTGAGACTGCCATCTATCAAGGCATCTATCAAGGCATCTGGCGGATCCAGACTTGGGATGACGGGCTACCTCGACTGATGGCAATGACGTCAGCGGAGAGCGGACTTCGGTCCGTTCTCCACTGAAAACAGGTCACAGGAGTGCAAAACGAATTGCACTCCTGTGACCCAGAGGAGAAACCCAGCCTAAAAAGCTCAGGCTGGACTTCTCTTTTAATGGAATCCCAGTCTTAAACCATTGGGTTTAATATTGAGTTGGCCCACTCTTTGCAGCTATAACAGCTTCAACTCTTCTGGGAAGGCTGTCCACGAGGTTTAGGAGTGTGTCTATGGGAATGTTTGACCATTCTTCTAGAAGTGCATTTTGTGCGGTCAGGCACTGATGTGAACAAGAAGGCCTGGCTCGCAGTCTCCGCTCTAATTCATTTTGGGCTGGTGCAGGCCAGTCAAGTTCCTCCACCATAAACTTTCTCATCCATGTCTTTATGGACCTTGCTTTGTGCACTGGTCCAAATCATTTGGTGGAGAGGGTATCATGGGGTGTGTGTTTTTTTTTTTTTTTGTTTTTTTTTTTAGGGGTTGGGCTTGGCCTCCTAGTTCCACTGAAGGGAACTCTTAAGGCAGGGGTCAGCAACCTTTTTCCACTTAAGGGCCAGATTCAATGTATGTGAATGCATGGAGAGCAGCATTCACCTGCTAATAAATGAAGATGATAATAATCCTAACATAGTAATAACAGTACAGGTTTACCTCACTTTAATGTGCTTCACTAATACAAAGCTTTACATTACACAGCCCCCTGCACCTCTGGAGCCCTTTACATTACACAGCCCCTCACCTCTGGACTCCTTTACATTAAACAGCACACCCCCCCCCCCGGTGTGCAGATTGCTTTTTCAGAGGAAGGCAGTTTTTTACAGTAAGAGACCTCGGAGTAGTAGAGGAGAGGGACATATGCATTTGTCAAGTTGAGGGGACTGGGGATGGGGGGATGTTTTGCACAGTGGACTCACCAATTTTGCAGCCTCTAGTGTCCTCCAATTGAATTGTAAATGGTTATGACTGCTGCAGCTACACACTCCCAACTACCACCTCGAGGTGTGTGTACATCGGAGGGTGGGGCTGCTAGTGTGGCCACAGCAGGGATTGGCTATTTTTACAAGGTCTTCAGCACGCTGCAGCCATGCGCTCTTCACTCTGAATCCTGCCTCCAATATCTCAATCCTGTGAGATATTGAGTAACAGGATTGGCACAGGTAGCTACAGAGACAGCACAGTTTACTGTACACCGCGGAGTCCTGGCTGGGCATCGGGTGGACTGTAAAAGCGGAGCTGCCAACATTTGGCAAAAAGCATGCTCTCAGGAAGGCTCAGTGACAGGTGGACAAGTGTTAAGCAGTCTAGCTGACAGGTGGAACAGAAGGTGCCCCCCGCAGGACTGGACCGGTGCCGCTCAGCCCGAGCCCCGCTTTTGCTCTTAGTGCCAAGTTGTCCAGAGCTTAGAGACTGCCATTACTATCCTTCTTCCATCACTGCCAGCCTGCTGCATCCCCCTAGAGTGCATCAAATCCAGCCCTGATGGTGCCTGCTCAGTAAGACGGCCATGACTGACGGGCCACACATTTAGCGGCGGCGGGCCGGGTGTGGCCCGCTGGCCGTAGGTTGCCGACCCCTGTCTTAAGGCGTCAGCATACCAAGACATTTTGGACAATTTCATGCTCCAAACTTTGTGGGAACAGTTTGGGGATGGCCCCTTCCTTTTCCAACATGACTGCGCACCAGTGCACAAAGCAAGGTCCATAAAGACATGGATGAGCGAGCTTGGGGTGGAGGCACTTGACTGGCCTGCACCTCAACCCGATAGAACACCTTTGGGATAAATTAAAGTGGAGACTGCGAGCCACCAACAATGGCAATATAGACACCCTCCTAAACCTTGTGGACTGCCCTGAAGCTATTATAGCTGCAAAGGGTGGGCCAACCTTACAGACTAAGATTGAGCTGCCATTAAAGTTTGTGTGCGTAAAGGCAGGTGTCCCAATACTTTTTGAAATATAGTGTATATTACTGAAGATGAGACAGATTTCCTACACTAAACGGATGCTGAATTTAAAAGTGGTCAGGACCAGGTTTAACTCCGTTACAAGTGCTGCTTTATAGCAACCAAACGAGGAATTTATGACTAGGGCTATAACCTTCTAATACGTCTGTCTCAGGATGTGTCTCACTGCTCCTGTTTAGCATTGCTTTGCCTTGCGACAGGATTAATAATTGCCCCCCAATATTGTGTCCAGGAGGTGTATTTATTTAAAGTTACCTTGACTTAAGTTCACCTTTAAAAATAAAAAAAATAAAAATTTTAAAAGTTAAAAAAAATGCATTTATTACTTTTTTTTTTCTTGGGAGCCTATATAGTATTGCACCCATATGCAACCTGCATATCGCAGGTGCAATGTCAAGCTCTTGCAGGCTGTCAGTACACTGTCTGCCCAGCCCTCTGACGCGACAGGCAGTTACTGAAGCCCCGGAAGCACAATGGACTTTGAGAGTGCTCACCAGTGCCCTCACAGTTCATTGAGAACTACCAGCCATCAGCCACAATGGCTGACAATAGTTGTAATTCATTCATAGAACCCTGTGAATGAATGACGCAGCCATGTGGGTAGAGCCCCATACAGCCACGTGGTTTTCAAATGGTGACCGCAGGTGCGGGGAGAAGGTTCCCCGCCTTCTGTCACGATGAGGTGGTGGATACTCCAATTGTTACACCCTAAATAGGGGCATAGACCCAGCTTGGCTTCCATTGGTGGCATTGAGAAAGCACGAACCTGTGTGTGAAACGCGTCTGCCTGCCTTTTCCCTCCCCTGCCTGATCAGCCGTGGTTGTTTTTATGGACTTTGTTCAACGATAAAGTCATTTTTTTTTTTTTGCAAGTATTGAGTGTGCAGCCATCCAGTCATTCCTATACTTGGCTTCCATTAAACTTCAGTAATCTTTAGGCAAGGTGTGCCATAAACAGCCCAATCAAACAACTTGGTTTGCATTTGAGATAGTATCTAGTCATTTATGGGTACTCTAGGAAATTCAAAAATCAGAAGTGCTTGATACTGCACACAGAATTTCAAGAACTCGTTGTGGCTTTGCAAACCTTTACTACCTTTCAGTAAGAAGTGTTTGCCACATGTGTGCTGTTTAACTCCTTTGGGGAAGCCACACATGAAGCTTCAGGTCTTGGTGCTACAGACATTTGGTAGAGTTCCCCTGACAAATTTTCTAGCAAGGCATTTGGATGGCTATCTAGGTGCTGCAATTAAAATTATGTCAGTTTTATGCAAGTGTTTTGGAAACATGTCAACATCAGAATATGCCCCTGCTAACTGAGTAATAATTATGTTTCAGGTGTCTACCAAATAAGTAAGCAGATCAAAGCTCATGATGGCAGCGTGTTCACATTGTGTCAGATGAGGAACGGTATGCTGCTCACGGGAGGCGGCAAAGACAGGAAGATTATTATGTGGGATCACAATCTTAACCCTGAAAGGGAGATTGAGGTAAGACCACGGGCTGCTTCATATAACTTGCTGTGTAAAAAAGGTTAAAGAGGAACTCAGGATAAAGGCTTCTATATGTAGATATTTTTAAATTACATTTATATATTTAGGTGACCTTTAGAAAGTATACATTGTTACTTGTATGATCAGTTTCCTAAAGCTGAATGCACATCTAAAGGAATACTGATGGTTCCTTATTTAAGAAAGTGAAAGTAGTCTTGAGCTGTTGCGAGTTCAGTATGGAAAATGTAAGCTTAGATTTCCAATTTAAAGTATTATGAAGACTGCACTTGCCGCCAGCCTCTCCTAAAACTACCAGTTCCCTATCTGTGATGCTAATTTAATCAGACCCTCTCACCTGACAAGTCATTTTAACAATTCTCCCATTAGATTATATATGCATTTAACGTATGCATGTTAATTATCTGTAAAAGTCAACCTTGTGGCGCCATCCACAAACCTCTCATGCACATTTTCATACATCATGGGACACAGAGTGGGGCTAATAATCATTACCTACTAGGTTATACTCCATCACCAGGTGAATGGACACTGGTAGACTAGAGCTGCACGATTCTGGCCAAAATGAGTCGCAATTTTTTTACTTTACTGGTTAGTGTTTTTTTTTTGTTTTTTTTTAATTCATTAAAGTAATTTTTCCCAAAAAAATTGCATTTGAAAGACCGCTGCGCAAATACAGTGTGACATAAAATATTGCAACAACCACCATTTCTCTAGGGTATCTACTAAAAAAAAATTATGTATATATATAAATGTTTGGGGGTTCTTAGTAATTTTTTAGCAAAAAAAAATGATTTTAACTTGAAATCAACAAATGTCAGAAAAAGATTTAGTGTTTAAGTGGTTAAACTTTTTACACTTACACACATAATCTATTCCATTGACAAATTGTTACAATGTTTATACTTATGATTAACTGATAAAGAATGTTTTGATTCTTGACAGATTGCCCGATTTTTTTTTTTTTTTTTTTTTTCCCCTCCTTCTTTGCATAAATTTTTTGCATAAAAAGAATCAGGAAACACTTTAGTCAAGAACGCAATAACGATTCTTGATGATTAATCCAGTGGCCAATTCAGGAACATCCTGACAGGATTTTTGTTTCTCCTAAGAGGTTTTGCCTTTTATATCCCTTGGATGAAAAGTTCATTAAAAAATGGAGCATGCCAGCAGTCTCTTCCTTAAACAAGAACTTGACTTGTCCAGTAGATAACGCACAGGGTTTGAAAGACCCTGTTGATAAGAAATTGGAGTCATTATTAAAGGTTTCCTTTTCTTTGGCCAGTAAAGCTATTCAGCCAGCTGTTGCAGCAATTGGTATCTGCCAGTCCATAAAGGATCAGGTCAAACGGCCTGATAGGCCGAACCAGGAGGATGATCTGCCTAAAAGTAAAAAAGCTATTTCTCGAGCGCTGTGTTTTGCTATTGATGCCTTAAAGTAGTGGTCATCAACCACTGTCCTTAGGGCCCACTAACAGGCCAGTTTTGCAAGATAACTGAAATACATCACAGGTGATATAATTTGCTGCTCAGTGATTGCAGTATTCTAGTCTCCATCTCCCCAAGGTAATACATAAAACCTGGCCTGTTAGTGGGCCCTGAGGACAGGGTTGATGACCACTGCCTTAAAGGATTCATACCGCAGGTTTCTCGTTTGGCTCTCTCATCTGTACATATGCGCAGACTCTTATGGCTTAAAAACTAGTCAGCCGACCTTCCTTGTAAACAGTTATTGGCAGGTTTCCCTTTTCATGGGGAACGTTTATTTGGCGATCATTTGGACAAATATATCCATAAGATCTCCGGAGGGAAGAGTTCTCTACTTCCTGTTTAGAAAAGCACCCTTGTTGTCCCTCGTTTAAAATCTCAGGGACTGCTTCCTCAAATGGCTTAGTGTCAAGGTTGTTCCGCCGCCAACAGGGTGCTAGTTGTCCCTCGTTTAAAATCTCAGGGACTGCTTCCTCAAATGGCTTAGGGTCAAGGCGGTTCCGCCGCCAACAGGGTGCTAGGGCCAGGGGCAAGCTGCAGGGCCAGAAGAAGCCCTGGGTCCAAGATTCTTCAAAACCTAGCACCAAGCCCTCCTTTTGAGGGGACGCCCCCACTCCATCGAGTGGGGTTAAGGCTGCTGCAGTTTGCTGACATTTAGAGAACAATAATTCAGGACAAGCGGGTCACCTCAATTTATATATCGCAGTTACAAGCTAGACTTGCGGGGGGTTCCCCTTCAGAGGTTAAGATCCAGCGTTCCCTCGGATCCTCCAAAAAGAAACTTCTTGATGCACTAGATGATGTAGTGCCTGAAGCAATGAGTGATTGTAGAGCAGGGGTCTCAAACTGGCGGCCCTCCAGCTGCTGCGAAACTACAAGTCCCATGAGGCATTGCAAGGCTGACAGTTACAAACATGACTGACACAGGCAGAGGCATGATGGGATTTGTAGTTTCGCAACAGCTGGAGGGCCGCCAGTTTGAGACCCCTGTTGTAGAGGTTTCGGTATCCGAAAGGGGCACAGGGTTGTACTCAAACCTGTTTACGGTTCAGAAACCAAACTGGCATGCAAGCCCATTTTGGACCCAAGATCCCTGAACAAGTATCTGCTGATACAGTCCTTTCGGATGGAGTCTGTCCACTCAGTAGTAGCCTCGCTCCAGAGGGGAGACTTTCTAGCCTCCATCGATATAAAAGACGCGTATTTAAACATGCCTATCTTTCAGCCTCATCAGAGGTACCTACATTTTGCAGCAGAGGAATGTCATTTTCAGTTTGTGGCTCTACCTTTCGGGCTGGCTACATCTCCCCGGGTCTTCACAAAGGTCTTAGCACCAGTACTGGGCCTTTTAAGGGCCCAAGGGATCCTGGTGTTCGGTTATCTGGACAACCTCCTACTCAGAGATCACTCACTACAGGCTCTAAAACAGAGCATAATATGCACAGTGCGGTATTTGAAAAGCTTAGGCTGGATCATAAAAACCAAAAAGACAGCCTTGAAACTAGCTGAAAGTCTAAAGTATTTAGGTCTGATCCTAGATACGGTTCAAGTAAGAATATTCCTGCCTTCTGTAAGGATCTGTGCCCTGAAGGTTCAGGTGCATCAGATAAGGGGCGCCAGACAACCCTCCATTTGGCTCTGTATGCGTCTTCTAGGGAGGATGGTATCCTCCTTCGAGGCAGTGCCCTATGCCCAGTTCCATTCCAGGTCTTTACAACAAGACATCTTGTTGGCCTGGATCAGAAGAGGAAAAGCCCTGGATTATCCGATGTGCTTATCGCCTCGGGCATGCTTACGCCTAAACTGGTGGTTGCAGGATCAGAAACTGCGAAAAGGGAAAATCCTTTCTCCCGGTAACTTGGAGAGTACGGACTAAAGTTGCCAGTCTCTTGGGCTGGGGAGCGACCCGAGAAGGGCTCACAGCTCAGGGAAAATGGTCAGGGACAGAAAAGATCCTGCCCATCAACATCCTGGAATTACGGACAGTACGTCTGGCCCTATGGTCCTGGACAGTGGAGCTTCACGACTGTCCTATCAGGGTTCAGTCCGACAATGTCACTGCTGGCGTATATAAACCACCAAGGTGGTACCAGGAGTCGTTCAGCTCTGAAGGATGTGAACCACATACTAGCCTGGGCAGAGGGACATGTGCCGATTTTATATTGGCAGTCCATATCCTGGGAGTAGAGAACTGGAATGCAGATTATCTCAGCCGCCAGCAGATCTGCCTGGGGGAATTTTCCCTACACCAAGGGTTGTTCCAGGAAATTTGCAAGCATTGGGGATGGCTAGAGGTCAACCAATTGGCATCCAGGTTCAACAACAAGCTACAGCAATTTGTGTCCCGAACAAAAGACCCTGATAGTTCCATGGAGACAACAATCCCTCGTTTATGCTTTCCCTTCGATCCCTTTCCTTCCACATTTGCCGTGCAGGATTCGAAAAGAGGGGGTTCCAGTCATTCTGGTGGCACCAGCCTGGCCCAGAAGGCCCTGGTTCCCGGAGATTGTGAGACTGACAATAGACGGGCCATGGACGCTTCCACATTGCCCCGATCTACTGTCTCAAGGTCCTATATTCCACACCAGTTTACAATCTCTAAATTTGACAGCATGGCTATTGAAGCCAGGGTGTTAAAGGACCATGGCATCTCGAGTTCAGTAGCGTCTACCCTAGTGAATGTTTTAAAAGCTGTCACTAGGAAAATTTATCATAAGGTCTGGAAGACTTGTATTGCTTGGTGTGAAGGCAGAAAATGGCATCCTCAGAAATACGTGATTGGGAGAATTCTCTCTTTTCTACAGTCAGCTGTGGAAATCAAATTTGGCTTTGAGTATAATCAGAGGTCAAGTTTCGGCCCTATCAGTATTCTTCCAAAGGCCTTTAGCCTCCCATTCACTTAGCCAAACCTTTATGCAGGGGGTAACGCGCTTGCTTCCCCCCATTACGTCACCTATATGTCCTTGGGACTTTAACTTGGTGTTGTCTGTGTTACAGAAACGACCATTTGAACTCATCAAGGAAACTCCATTAGACTTGCTGTCACGCAAGCTAGCCTTCCTGATGGCCATCACATCGGCTAGAAGGGTGTCGGAGTTGGCGGCCCTTGCAGGGAACTATACTTGATCTTTCACCACGACGGGGTCGTGTTACGTCCTGTTCCATCCTTTTTGCCAAAGGTGGTGTTGGCCTTTCATTTAAATCTGGACATTATTTTTGCCTTCTTTTTTCTCTCAGCCTCATTTGCTGGAAGAGAGGCGACTGCATTCTTTGGACGTTGTCCAGGCAGTCAAGGTTTATTTGTCTAGATCTGCGGAGATTTGAGGATCAGACTCCTTTTTTTGTTTTACCAAAAGGACCCAAGAAAGGGCAGGCAGCTTCCATTGCCTATTGGGTCCGTCAATTGGTCATTCAGGCCTACGGTCTGAAACGTAAAGCTCCTCCCTTTAGGGCAAGAGCTCATTCTACCAAGGGTGTAGGAACCTCCTGGGCTTTTTGCCATCAGGTATCTGTGGCTCAGATTTGTAAGGCTGCTACCTTATCTTCAGTGCATACAGTCACAAAATTTTATTAAGTGGATGTTCGAACAGCCAGGATTCGGCTTTCGGCTGCAGTGTACTGCGGGCTGCCGTATAAGTTTTGATGGCTATTGTTTGGCAGGGTGTCTCCCTCCCCTCAAGGCTATTGCTCTGGGACATCCCAGTAGGTAATGAATATTGGCCTCTGTGTCCCATGATGTATGAAAAAGAAAATAGGATTTTTTCGTCATACTTGCCTGTGAAATCCTTTTCTTCGAGTACATCATGGGACACAGTGATCCCTCCTTTTTTTTTTTTTTTTTTTTTGAGAATTCAGTGCTTGCCACAAAACTGAAGTGTTTCCTGTGTGGGATGGGTTATATAGGGGATCACTTCCTGTCTGAGGACCCTTTGGTCTACCAGTGTCCATTCACCCTATGATGGAGTATAACACAATAGCTAATGAATATTAGCCTGACTCTGTGTCCCATAATGTACTCAAAGAAAAGGATTTTACAGGTAAGTATGACGAAAAATTCCTATTTTTAGAATCTTGTTTATTTGGATGGAGGAAATCCTCATCTTTCAACCTTTACACTCAGTTGTTTTTCTTTGCCTTAGATTTGTATTTTTTTTTATATAATCATAAGAAGCTTTTTTTCTAATTAGCTAATGACCTAGTTGCAGAGTTTGGAAATGACTTTTAAGAAGTGCTTCTAAGCTCCAGCTTATGTGAGGACATGCTCCCTGAGAGCTCAGCCTTCTCAGACAGTCATATGCCTTTCATTTAATCAATGTCTGCTTCACAACGACTTTATAAAGTAAGGCATATCAATCGCTGAGCAAGATGCCTGTTTATAAACAAAACCATTCTTCTTGGCTTTCTGTGACTTTTCCCATCCATTCTTTGTAATTACAGAGAGAATGAATGCGCTTTAGTTTTTGCACTATTGTAAATATTGACGATTCTATAACAGTGATTGAAATACCTTTCAGGTTTATTGATCTTGCATTTTCTAAAGCTGTCCATAGATCACCACTTGACATTTTGAAGCTATGTTTACATTCACCTTAAGGCAGCCAGCATAAACACTTAATATACAGTTGTGCGCATAAGTTTACATACCCTGGCAGAATTTGATTTCTTGGCCATTTTTCAGAGAATATGAATAACACAAAAAACATTTTTCACTCATGGTTAGTTGGCTGAAGCCATTTATTAATCAACAGTTTACTCTTTTTTACCACTTCAATACAGGGCATTTTCACCCCCTTCCTACCCAGGCCAATTTTAAGTTTTCAGCACTGTCGCACTTTGACAATTGCACAGTCATGCAACACTGTACCCAAATAGAGCTTTCTTTTGGTGGTATTTACTCACTTCTGCGGTTTTTATTTCTTGCGCTATAAACAAGAGTCACAAGTTTGAAAAAAACATTTTTTTTACTTTTTGCTATAATAAATATCCCAATTTAAAAAAAAAAAAAAAAAATTTTCCTCAGTTTATGCCGATATGTATTCATATTTTTGGTAAAAAAAACCCAGCAATAAGCATATATTGGTTTGCGCAAAAGTTATAGCGTCTACAAAATAGGGGATAGATTTATGGTAATTTTGTTTATTTTTTTAACTAGTAACTAGTGCGGAGAACCTAATCAGACAGTTTTGACACTATTTTGGGACCATTCACATTTATACAGCGATCAGTGCTATAAAAATGCACTGGTTACTGTATAAATGTCACTGGAAGGGAAGGGGTTAACACTAGGGGGCGATCAAGGGGTTAAATGTTACCTAGGGAGTGATTCTTACTGTAGGGGAGGGGACTCACAAGTAGAGGAGACCGATCAGTGTTCCTTTGTACTGGGAACACACGACCAGTCTCCTCTCCGCTGACAGGACGTGGATCTGTGTGTTTACAAGAATAGATCCACATCCCTGCTCTGTTACCAGCAATCGCGGGTGCCCGGCGGACTTTGCGGCCGCCGGGCACACGCATCGGCTCCCGAGTGGCGCGGCGCACCCCCTTGACGATCGGGAAGCCAAGGACATCATACGACGCCCGCCCAAGTTACTTGGACATTCCAACATGACAATGATCCAAAACACAAGGCCAAGTCGACCTGTCACTGGCTACAGCAGAATAAAGTGAAGGTTCTGGAGTGGCCATCCCAGTCTCCTGACCTCAATATCATTGAGCCACTCTGGAGAGATCTCAAATGTGCAGTTCATGCAAGACAGCTCAAGAATTTACAGGAACTGCTGGAGGGTTTTTGCCAAGAGGAATGGGCAACTTTACCATCTGAGACGATAAATAGCCTCATCCACAAATACCACAAAGGACTTCAAGCTGTCATTGATGTTAAAGGGGGCAATACACAGTATTAATAACTGGGGTATGTAAACTTTTGATCAGGGTCATTTTGTGTAGTTTTTTTTTTTGCTTATTATGATTAAAAAAGAGTAAACACAGTTAATTGATAATAAATGGCTTCAGTCAAACACTGAGTGAAAAGTTTTTGTGTTATTCATATTCTCTGAAAAATGGCCAAGAAATCATATATTCTGCCAGGGTATGTAAACTTATGAGCACAACTGTATATGTGTTTTCTTAAATTTTAGAGACAAGGTCTGGTCATGCTTGCCAGCAATGAAGGGATGGCTTAAGAGACGATTTCCCCTTCAGATTTCAATCTCTGTGCACCCTGGAACACTCCTAATATCCACTCTTTCACAAAAGTAAGAAATCTGGGGCACTAACTGCTTTTAATCTTTTTTTATTGCTGCTTTAAAGCAAGATTAAAAACAAGACCAACAAACATTTCTTGTGAATAGCACACACTTTTATAAATGGTAAATAGTATGTGCTATTTGCCTGTTTTTAGCATTGGTTTGAAACCGCAATAACAATATAAAAGCCACGTGTGCCCCAGATTCCTTAGGCTGGCCATACACTGAAAAAATAATTCATTCAACCTGCAGGCTATACAGCGCAGACCGATCTTCCACTGTGCGGCTGTTAAAATACCTGAGCTGTGGCTGCATCCGAATGGATACAGCTGTTGCTTGGTTGAAATAGTTCCCTCTGTCACCTATTAAAGGATATTGTGTTTTTCAATGGCGTTTATTGTATGGGTGTTTTTATATTTACAATATTTTGCAGGTTCCAGATCAATATGGCACCATCAGAGCAGTGGCAGAAGGCAAAGGCGAACAGTTCTTAGTTGGCACGTCTCGGAATTTTGTTTTGCGTGGCACTTTTAATGACGGTTTTCAGGTGGAAGTTCAGGTAAATGCAGTGTTGTCTTGCTTCCCTTACCTGAATTAGTTGTCGGTATCTATACTCTGTCAAGTCAGTACTAACTATCATTGTATAACCTAGCACCATTTAAGAAATCTGCCAGCCACATCATTCCTGACAATCTTATGACCTTGGCACATTCATACAAGTGCAGAAATGTAGGCATATCCGTATAGTCATAAGTTCATGTCCTAAAACGTTTGTGAGAAAAAACCTGCGCAAAATAATGGAAACATAGAAATGCTTAGCCTTGTGGGTAGGGCTGAAACAACTAATCGATTAATCAACTATGAGATTAATCGATTACTATTTTTAGAATTGATTAAGCGGCCGATTAGTTGGCCTGCATACAGAATGCATTATTTGTTTACATATCGGGAAATACAGTGCAGCACACATACAGCTAAGTACACCGTCCATACATGTCAGTAAGTGCCTGAGAACTTGTGAATGTATGAGGAGCAGTGCTTCATGGGATATGTAGTCCTGAGCAGGAATTGAGTGGTGCAGAAGTTTTCTTTACCTTGCTATTGGGGCACTCTATACTGTACTTAACGCACAGCAAAAAGCAGTGTAGAAACAGATCAAAAGCAAACTGCATAGGTGTGTACCGAGCCTTATGCTGGCCACATGGATCAATTTTCAGACGAGAATATTCAGACGAAAAAATAATCTTAGGTTCGCTGAATGGAAGAATGTTTGAAATTTTTACTTGCTTTTAACATTGTTTTAAAATCAATGTAATTTCTGAACGAAAACCACATACTGTCTGAAAATTCCTTTTGACCAAGCAGTTTTCTATTATTTCTACATTTTCCTGTCACTGTGGTTGAAAACGAGCGTTCGATTTGACCCCCCCTAATGATTCGAAAATCGAACGCTTTTAAAATGACTTTTTTTTTTTTTTTTTTTCGAAGGAAGACATTGTTTTTTGTATGGCCAGCATATAATATATTACAGTTCTGTTTTAAAATCTGCCAAACAGTCTAACTTTTTTTTTTCTTTACATCAAAAAAGATCTGAGTCTGATATTTACCAGATTCAACCTCTAATAGTATATACAGTATATCTCTTCTAATAGTATATACAGTACATCTCTTCTGTCTGTTATTCTCAGAGTGGATTAGAGATTTTGCTCCCTAACCATATCATTGGTTATTTATATTTACCACTGCATATAGATATTTAAGAATAAATTGCCTTTTTTTTAAACTTTACTTAACTAAATTATACACCACACTTTTAAGGTTATTAACCTATTAATCAAAACAATAATCTGCCAACTAATCGATTATGAAAATAATCGTTAGTTGCAGGCCTACTTGTGGGTATTAAACTGGAACCCATGCTAGAAGGACACAATACAAACCACTAAGCTACAGTGCGCCTGCATTCCAAGAGCATACAGCTATGTAGTTATGGGTTTAATTTTTTTTTATACTTTCAGGGTCATACAGATGAGCTCTGGGGATTGGCAACCCACCCCTTCAAGGATCTACTGTTATCATGTGCTCAGGACAAGCAGGTCTGTTTGTGGAACTCTGTAGACCACACGCTAGAATGGACCAGACTGCTAGAAGTGAGTATTGTAAAAGTACTGTATTGCTGCTGAAACATTTTGTGTTGTTGTCAGAGTTGAAAATCTGAAGAAAGTTTCCAAGAAAAAATAAAAATCCTTTATTCCCTTTTATTAAGGGAAGTTAACTATTGAACCTGGCAAACTGAAGTTCAATTTGGGAATCCTTTGGGGGATGATAATAAAAAGAAACAAGTTTTTAAAATGAAGCTGCTCAGGGCAAAGCAACAGGTTCTCTTTAATGCAGGCCTCCAGAGATGCAAATACTTACCTTCTATTCACTCCACTGTTGCCCTATTAAATAAGTTCACCTTTCGTAACGTGTTACACCCATATTTAGGATGTAAAATGTTACTAACTGAGCAGCCCCCGCACTCCCCTGAGTCCCCCGTTGTGACAGCGGGCCATGGATCTTCTCCCTGCACCCGCTGTCAACATTTAATAAAAAAAAAAAGAAAAAAAAGTTCTGTGAATGGAAGAACTACAACTACCATCATCCATTGGGGCTGACGACTTGTAGTTCTCAATGAACTAACAGGGCACAGATGAGCGCTCTTGGTAGTTTATTGATCCTTCCTTCCTGTCAGTGTGTAACTGTATGCTTGTACGAGCAGGCAGCTACATTGACAGTCTGCAGGAGCCTTGCATTGTATCTGTGACCTGCTGATCATGGTACAATGCTATACAGGTGCCTTATAAAAAAAACACATTTTTTTACCTGCAAAAAGATGTGCATTTATTTTCTTTTATAATGAACATATCCTTTCAAAGTTAAAATGGAAGCTCTGTTCAAGCTGTGAGTTGTCTCTTGATTTCTAAACCTTTGCAACAGTGTGAAAACAAACTCCAAAGTAATGTCTTTAAAAGTAGCAGTCAAATTTTTTTTTTTTTTTTTTACGTGGTATTGAAGGTTTAGCTTTGTTTTTGTTTTTGTTTTTTTAAACATGTCATACTTGCCAGCTCTTTTTTGATTTTTGCACAGAGCATCCCTGATCCTCTTCTCGGGTCTCCTGCCGGTGCTCCTGGCTGCTCCCCCTGCCCATGACCAATGCCCCCAATAGCAAGCCACTTGCTATGGGGGCACTGGTGCATGCGCGCTCTTAAAACCCTGCTCTATGCGTCCAGAAGACACAGTCAGGGCTAGGCCTGTCCCTCCACTGCTCCCCTCATTGGCTCACTGGCTGTAATTGACAGCAGTGGGAGCCAATTGCTGTCTCAGATAATGAGGAGAGCGAGTCATGGGTCAGCCGAGTCTCTCGTGCACATTACTGGATCGAGAGGGGGCTCAGGTGAGTATTAGATGGGCTGTGGAGGGAGCAGCGCACAGGTTTTTTTACCTTCATGCATAGGATGCATGAAGGTAAAAAAAACCTTCAGTCTGTACAACCACTTTAAGTCTTAATTTATTATTGCTAGTGGTTTCTCCAGGTAAAAGGTAACATTTTGTTTTTTTTCTCCAAAATAACTGTCCAGTACTTTATAAATATGGAGAACGTGCAGATGATTCAGGTAAACGCCTGAGCAAGAAGATGAAAAAATTGGAACAGAAGTGTGAACTCTGTTAGCAAAGTATGTGTATGGATACTTGGGATGAGCAAGGTGACAGTTTGGTTGCGGTCTGACCATCTAGGGTTCTAGGCAAATGAGAACAGAGTAAACATTGGTGAGCTAATCACTGAATCCCCCATGACACAAGTCTTGAATTTGGGCATCAAGTGTGCGGAGAGGTTATCACCAACTTTTAAGACATAAACCAAAACTAGTAGGTTTGCAGGCCCATTAGATGTTTTAACTCCCTTGTCTGATTTTGACGGCATCAGGTGGCAGTCAGCCATATATAAGGAAGCAGGCCACGCCACCTGTGTGCGGGGGAGGGGGTGAAAGGCTGTCAGCTGAAATGAAAATTTCAGCCAGAGGTGCAAGTTGTTGTCTGCCCTCTATATGCACACTCATGTTGTCATATGTACAAAGCTATTTATTTCCACATTTTATATATTTTTCTTATGTCTGACCACCCTTGTGTGCCTAGTAGTTGTAAATGACTAACAAGGTTTCTCTGTCCTGTACAGGAACCTGGACACTGTGCCGACTTCCATCCTAGCGGAATAGTAGTAGCAATTGGAACACATTCTGGGAGGTAATGCTCATATGCTTTGCAGTTATCAGTGCTTTGAGGTTTTCCTCTTGGAAAGTCTTTTAAAGTGTACCTGCATTGAGAGAAAACACAGGCCTGCCATTGTTGGCCTCCTTCTGCAAATACTAGTTGTCTGGCTTCAACACACAAACCTGCAACAAGCATGCAGCACATAGGAGTAGCTTAGTTATGTATTCAAAATGTATTGGTCCCTGGCCATGGTGCAGCATCTATTACACTGACACACTTTTTTTTTTTTTTTTTTATTACGGTTAGATTATTGAAGCATAGCATTAAAACATGACGGCTCTCCACCCTTCTCTATTAATTCTGGCTATAGGTACACTTAAAAAAAAAATAATCGCTGTCCCAAAAGCCTAGTTGAGCCTGTCTATGGCTTTTTTCACATGAAGCTGGATGTAGATGAGCTATGTTAACCCGAGTGGCTTTTTGTCTTTGCTGCAAATGCTCTCTCCTCAACTGCCAGAGAGAGTACTGAGGCTGAACAGATATGCTTGGTATACTGTAATATACCGTAATTGCTAAGTATTCACTTCTGTGATCGCTTGGCTAGTATTTATGGTGTGCTGACCTCCGCTTGAAAGAAATATTTGAGTAGTTCCTGCTTATTGATCCACATTGCTTCCTTCAATATACAGCTCATTGGCAATGTCATAGGCTGATCGTTGCTTCCAAAATTCTGACTAATGTTACAAAGTCTAGTCCAGAAAATTTGGAAGTTTGTGCTGAGCTGTTGCCTTAGTACTCATTCTCTGACCAGTTGATTAGTGGGAGTTAAAAACTGTCACCACACCCCCCTTCAAAATATTTCAGAATTTAGCCTGTGGTGGTCAAATTAGAATTCTTTAAAATAGTGTTGCTGTCAATGGTATAGATAAAGTGTGGCCAAGCCTTTTTTGGGTCATGAGTAAATTTACTAATGTATTCGTATGACCCAGTGTAAGCAGATGGTAGGCTTTTACTGGCTATCAGCTGACCCAGCAGAGCCATGCCACGTTTGTGAAGGAGCCACACCTTGTTGCTGGGAGCCATCCAGCTGCCTAATTGACAGCTTGATCCGCCTTTCAGCATGCAGCTGAGAACCTGAACCAGCCCTGCCTTTCCCCTCCACCGCCCCTTGTTCCAGTGAGCGCAGGAATAGCAGAGTTGGGTACAGTGCCTGACCATCACTGTTCTGTACTGCCAGCAGACCGAAAGCTGACAGTCCTGTAATGTCAGTTTTTGGTCTTGGGCCTTATTCTCACGGGCATACTATTGTGTACACTCATGCGAGAAGCGTGTTTGCCCACACGGAGATGCACAGGTGTTCGGGGTTGTGCATCCACACAGCTGCGTTCCAATTGACATGAATGTGACTGCATGCACAGGCGTACGCTATATTACGCCCATGTGAACAAGCCCTTAGACCTGGCATGGGAAAGCTACATTTTCACAGGGATGCTACAGCATTGAGGTAAGTATGTGTGTTTTTTTTTTTTTTTTTTTTTTTTTCAGTAATCCCATATTTCTCCTTTAAATTTAATTATGAACCTAATGATTTTATTAAACTCGGGTTAATTCACTAAAGGCAAAGAGACTGAGCTCTTTGCAATTGGAGGTGCACTCTGCAAGGTAATTGATCCAGAGCTTAGTAAATGAGGGAAGCTCTTCTAACTTATCATATCCAATCATGTGCAAGCAAAAAATGCTGTTTTTGTTTTCCCTTGCATTTGATTGGCTATTATTTGCATTTTCTAAGCAGAATGCAACTGCACATGCAAAGTTCAGTCTATTTGCCTTTAGTAAATCGGCCCCAGTACCTCAAGCTATACTTGGTAGGACTCACTACTGAAGAGACTTGCCTGAGAAAATTATTCTGACTCCCAATAATGGGGTCAGAGCAATTTTGCCCCACTGAATGGGTTAATTTTCAGATGTCCTACAAAGGCTTTGCATTGCACATTAATATGTTCAGCGTGAAAACCTTTAGAAGGTTTTGTCTAGAAATTTAAAGTTAGTTTACCCTTCTCCAACATTTACAATGGCTCTCCCTTGTGTTGTAGATGGTTTGTGTTAGATGCAGAGACACGAGATCTGGTTTCTATACACACAGATGGCAATGAGCAGCTCTCCGTGATGCGATACTCCGTCGGTGAGTAACTTTCCTGACAAGCAATCTGATAATAAATATTTGCCAGTTGTAACATTGTGTCCAGGTCACTGGCTGTGTCTCGGCTTACTTCCCAGAACATTTCCGTGGGAAATCTGGGTTCAATATTTTCGAGTTGTCTGTCTGGGTTCAGAAATGCAGCTTGAAATGTGTGTATGTGATGTGAGTGTATTCCCTCCCATCGTAAGAAACTTGCAAAGTATATGTAAAGACAAAACATATTGGGGGAAAAAGATTAAGGGTATACATACTTTAGTTCTTTGCCTACCAAAGAATTTGTAATTTTGTTCAGACAGTGCACAGCCAGATTGGTGACACACGTAGTTCCTAATTAAAGCTGATCTCCAGCTTTTAGTGAAGTTTGAATAGTTTGGACCATTGTTGAGCCAAGCAAACCATTACCTTAACTAACGGCTGGGAGCACTGTATAAACTATGTAGTCTCAGCTACTTTCAGTATACAGCGCTGTGTTCCGGTAGTGGGACAGGAACTTCCCCTCCTGCTGCCGGAACAAAGTTGATTCAGGCTGACTGCTGCTCATCCGTTCACTGGGAGCTTGTATTCTATGAATTAATATGCTTCCTCTGGTTGACTGGGTCAGGGATCATAACGTCATGCGCCCACCTCAGACAATCAGAAGAAGCTTTGTATTCATTTTATGGAATAGAAAGCTCCCTGTGAATGGCTGAGCTCATTTCACTGCGCTGTATATGGCTGAGGCTGCATTATACAGCACTCCCAGCCAATACATCTGTTAGTGAAGATACAAGTTCATCTGGACCCAATGTAGTCCAAATTAAGTATTTACATTTAACAAAAAAGCTGGAGATGAGCTTTAAGCAATTCTTCTTCCTGGTTCTTCTGTGTGATCTTGGTTATCCCAATCCATCCAACCTGATTGGACAATCAGTCAGCAGTGCCACTTCTGTTTAATGAGCTTGGAGCTGATTCAGGATGCAGTTATGGTAAATTAGGAAGTAATAGTGCAGATCCTCAAGGGCAGAGTGTGTGTGTGTGTTTAACAAGAACACTGAATCAATTGGTGCATGCGCTGCACCAATTGATCCAGTGATTTATTTACACATTTTAAAAGGGAGTGTGTTGGGTGTCGGCAGCTTTGAGAATTTAGTTAACACATAGCTGCTCACAAGAGAGTAATATAATCTACTATATAACAAGAACAGCCTGCCAGAGTCAGAAAATCCTTTTGAAGGGTAAAACAATCAACATGAGTCTTCGAACTCTGCGACTGTTTGCCTGGAGTCACACTTTTACAGCCAATGCGCTTGATGGCTAATATTGCAGGCAGCTAAGCTTTGCCAGTTTTCCCTTCCAGTGATCTTTTCTCTGTAGCTTTGCTGAAAGATTTTGCCATAATTTAAAATGAGCCACCCCAGGTAACAAATAAATTGGACCAGTGAACTGCTTTTTCTGTCGAAGATACATAGTAACTGCTAAAGATAGAAAGTCCTCTTAGTTTACCTTTTAGAAAACATTCAATCATTTTTATTCTCCGTAACAATTCTCGCCACTGCATTTTTCTTTGGTGTCATGTTTTTTTAAAATCCTGCTCATAGGTGGTGGAGATGATGGCTATAAAAAGGATTCAAAAAAGTAGGAAGTTTGGATAATACAGAAAAAGCATGCGAGACCAGTGCACCTAAAACATGGCAAGTTGCCCTTGAGAGAAGGTGTTACCTCATACTGAACATTTAGAGCCATTCAGGAACTAGGGATACCAGCATCTAGTCAGGCAGAGAGGATGATTAAAGCGGAAGTAAACCCATCCATAAAACCGTTTCATTTCTGGCACCTGCCGGAAATGTAACACTCCTATTGGTTGTGCTCTTAACCAAACTGTCAAACCCTCCAATGACTGGTGTCATAACTGATCGCTTGTGCAGCATTATGGCAGATGTAGATTAAACAGAGGCAAAGATGGTAGCTTCCTTGGCTGAAAACGATAGGGGGGTTACTTACACTTTAAGAGCTAATGAGTTGGCCAGGTGCAGAAGATGAGTTTGAGCTTATGAGGCAGCCAGGTGCACAAAATGAATTCTAGTTAGACAGCCAAGAACAGAGGATAAACCAGAGCTAACAAGGCACTCGGGTACACAGGGTGAATTAGAACCAGCATGGCAGCCTGGTGTATAAAATAAATTTAGAGCTAACGTGGCAGCCAGGTGCAGGTGATGAATTAAGGCCAATGAGGCAGCTGGGTGAAAAGGATGAATTCTACTTTGAGGAAGCCAGATCCAAAAGATTAAAGCCGCATTCACACTTTGCAATTGTGGCAAAACGCACCAAGCATGTTTGGCATTCATTCTTAATGGCACCTCAAACGTAGTGCAATTTTGCCACGTGACAGAACAGTGCTGCAATTGTGGCAAAATGCATAGTACAAAGTATGTCACCCCAAATGGGAGCATTTGAGAAACCGCTACACACGATGCTTTTTGCCATGATTGCAGCGCACTGCATTTGAGGTGCAGTTGGGAATGAATGCCACCCAAACATGCCTGGTGTGTTTTGCTACAATGATAGTGTGATTTGGAATTGCTGGCAGAATCGCAGCAATTTTACCCGCACTTCAAAATTATGAAGTGTGAATGCATCTTGTAAAGGTGACCAGGCAGCTTCACACTTTTGTGCAGGACAGCGTGTAAATCACACCTGTTCCAGCAGCCAAACAGCGCTGCTCTTTTGTAGACGCACAGGGATGACATTCATTCTTAATGGCACCCTCATGCATCTAAAAATGTAGCATGTTTTTGGTTGTGGGAAATCACATGGAGCAAAAGCATCATGTGGCTTCCCTGCGGCTGCATTTTAAAAAATGCAGGAATCTCTTTCCTGCATGAAAACAGACACAGCAGCCCATTCAAGTGTTCAAGTGTATGGGCCGCTGTGTTCAGCAAACGTGGCTCGCAGAGCTGCAAAGATGTGAATCAAGCCTAAGGGGTGAATTTAATATTTTACACACAACGCTGTCACTCAAAAGTAAACCAAAATAATATCCTAAATTGGTGCCTGTGCATCAAACTATTAAGTGGATGTCAGCTGTACTTCTAATATTATTTTCTGTAGGACTGCTGCTGTTCATCAAATATCCATAAGTTGTTTTTCACATATGTAATAATCCACAGTGCTGTCCTGGACCATTATAGAAAAATCACAATCTGTGCATATACCTCTAAAGGTGACCAAAAAGAAATACATACAAGCGACTACAATACAAATATGATTAGTCCCACATTCTTAAGTAATTCATCATTGGTTCTATTTCTTCAGAATAAAGGGCTTTATTGAAAACAAAAGCGCTCCAGTGCTTGTGAATATTGCTCTCCTGGGTCTTGGCAACAATGTTTAGCTTCTCCTCAACTGCTCTCCTCTCCCAGTGTTCTGTTGTACTTCCTTTTGCAGACTTGCAGGTCATGAACTGCAAATCAAGAGTGGGTGATTGGGGGAAATTTCCTCTTCACCTGAACTTTCCAGAATCGGTACCCAGCAGCCCTCACAGGAGCAGGAGAACACAGAGAGGAGAGCAGTGGAGGAGAAGCTGAGCATTGTTGCCAAGACCCGGGAGGGTAATATCCACAGATGTGCATTGACTTTTGTGCCGAAAAGCATGAGGTCAATAATATCTGGTGAGTGTGTAGATGCACGGAATATTCCGTGAAGCACTTAAAGCACTGAGAAGGTATTTTTGCACTGGAGCACTTTTTGTTTTCAATGAAGCACTTTATGTTGAAGAAATAGAATCAATGACGAATTACCTAAGAATGTGGCACTAATTACATGTGTATTATAGTAGCTTGTATATATTTCTTTTTGGTTGGTTATACAGGTATATGCGCAAAATGTGGTTTATTTTTTTTTTTTTTTTTTTTTTTTTTTTTTTTCTGGTCCTGGACCGCTCTGGATTAATTATTTATATAAGGGTTGCATTGGAGGCATTTGTGAGGGTGGGCCATGAAAAAAAAGTGTGTTCACATGCAAAATATTAGTGTGACTAGACTTTGCCTTTCATTTTGCTCTCTACTACACCAACACATGAGATGCCAGAATGGGCAAAAATGGTGGACGCAGGAAATTTCACCATATTTGTTGTGATTTTTAGATGTAATTTTTATTGATCTTTATGGCTTTTTTTTTTTTTTTTTTTCAACAGACGGGACGTTGCTTGCAGTGGGTTCTCATGACAATTTCATTTACCTCTACAATGTCTCAGAAAATGGAAGAAAATATAGCAGATACGGAAAATGCTCTGTGAGTAGAATGTACAAGAGTCTCTATCCAAATCTGTTCTCTGTTTACAGAAAACTTCTCTCTGAGGAACATTGAGTAAAATAAATAGCTCTATGAAGGTGGGAACACAGGCATTTCCTACTATAGTGATAATCCCTAATGATCGCCCCCTAATTAATCGTTTGCTACATATAGGAAACAATGAAGTGTAGCAACAACTAATTGCTAATGGTAAATACTAGTTCCAAGTTTGAGATTGCTATGTGCAAATTTATGTGTAGCAATTGCTAGTAATTGATCATGTATGATTAACACTATAGTAAAAATCGCCCACGTCTACTCGCCCAAAGTGCCAGATCACACCAGGAATCACACAGGAGCATGCTCTGCATTCCTGGGTAGTTAAGTATGATGCTATTTTCAGCCCTTTTATTTTAAAAGTAGTGCATGTACTGCACTGCGACTGGATTGCATAGTATTGCACAACCATGTGATCCGGTGCAAGCAAACACACTGCGTTTGCAATCTGAGGTGTCATTGGGAACCTATCAACACCCGTAGCAGATTGCACACTCAGTGCATATGGAATGCGTTGCAGGAAACGTGCACAAAACACGTGTTTCCTGCACTGTGGTGTGGTGTGGCGTGAACTGGCACTAAAAGCATTCATACATGGGGAAATCATTAGAGGAAGACAGATGATTATGGTAATCTGCTTATGTAATGGCAGTGGCTGGCTTCCAAACCCAACAGATATCCATTCAGGCATGAAATAGGCATGAGGATTGCCTTGGCGCTTGTACGCAAATGATTTTATTGTCCATAATATCTTTTCAGGTTAACAAATGCAGTAGATACCAAATAGTGCCCCCTCTCAGGTAGGACTTTTGATTTTATTGATTTATACTCCCTGGTGGGTTCACCACCAGTCAGTCTGGCAGACTTTTCTAAAGGAAACAAAGAGCATAACTGGTGACCCCTGGGCAACAGCCAAATTGACAAATATCTCAGGGGACCTTCTGTACCCTCCTGGACATCTATTGTATGTTTCGTGACCTTTTTCAATGGAGCCACTTGGTCATAGCCTCTTGTTCCTCAGGAATTCACAGTGACCATAAAATGTATCTACCAGTACAGCAGTAGGTTTTGTTTGTGTTCCTTACCCCATCTCACTCACCCTTCGCTCTATTGTCTCCTGTTATGGCATCCCTTCCTGGGATGAATACCATCACCAGTGGATTTTGCTCTTAATGTAGACCTATTAGGACATAACCAACACAAATCAGTTAGATTAAAATTGAGTCTCATTTGGGGACCAATTGTATACTTGTGCCCTTTTACAGGTGCTGGCCTATTATTATTATTTTTGCAAATAGTTTGAGACCCTGTGCCCATGCAAATACCTCTATGCTGCAGCCTCACTGTGATGCCGCAGCTGTCCCCTGCCAGCTGTAAGACTGAGAACTGAATGATCACATGATCGCTGATTGCCACGTTCACAGGTTTCTCAGAGTAGAGAGCAGTGAATGTCAGTGCTCTCTGCTCTGCCCCTCCAGTGCTCACTGGACTGCTGGGCTGGAGATGAAGCGCTGAGAGGCGGAGCCTGACAATATGGTCAAGATCCATCCAGAGCCTGGAGTGGCCCTGTGACAGTTGACAGCGGGTTGTAGGTGGATTCTGGACCCCAGGGGAGCAAAAGTGCACTCTTGCGACCCACCAAAAAAACTTTAGCCGTACTTTTTAATGGCCATAGCCAAGTCACGCACACAGCTGACTCAGGAGCTCGCCCACACAGGTGCAACCATAGCACACAGCTTGTAGAGAGCGCCAGCGGGGGGACTCCAGAAGAGGTAGGGGGCCGCTCCGTTGGACAGGTAAGTATAACATCTTTTCTATATTAGAAATTACTTTACAATCACTTTAAGTTGTACACTTGTATTAAAGATATAAACACACTTTTTTTTTCACTTTCAGGGACATTCCAGTTATATTACACACCTTGACTGGTCCCCAGACAACAAATACATAATGTCAAACTCAGGAGACTATGAAATATTATACTGTAAGTACTAAAATCTTTGCTATAGTAAACAAAAATCACTTTTACAAAAAACTTGAACTTGTGTACACAGTAACGTTTTTTTGTCTATTAGGTTAGGTTTCTGTAATGTAAAATCTGTTTTTACATGGAAGAGTCACAAGTTAATGTATACATTACTGGCATAAGCTGGCCATAGATGAGCTTTCCCCCCCTTTATATATATGTATGTGTGTATGTAATGATAAAAATATATATTCGGTGGTTGCAACAAGGATGACTTCAACAGCCAAAATTATAAAGGGAGAGCAAAGTCCATGGTTGCAGCCCTCTAACTTCATTTCAAAACATCAAATCACAATGTTTCATATAAATACAAACTTCAAAATCTTTATTTTTTTTTTTTTTTTTTTAAGCTTTCGGTCTTTTTTTATTTGTAGCACAAAATATAAAAACCCCAATGGTGATCAAGTACCACCAAAAGAAAGCTCTATTTGTGGGAAAAAATGATAAAAATGTAGTTTGGGTACAGTGTTGCATGACCGCGCAATTGTCATTCAAAATGCGACAGCACTGAAAGCTGAAAATTGGCCTGGGCAGGAAGTGGGTGAAAGTTCCCTGTATTGAAGTGGTTAAAAGCAATGTCCCCAAAGTATATCCAGTGTCAATCACAAACACTGCCCACCTGAAAAAAAAAGTCTAAACCCGACGCTGGCTCCTGCCATCTGACAGCTCTGTTGACTCCCGCCACTAAGTCCCCGAACCCCAAAACAGTCCCCCATTTTGAGGGCATGTGGCCTGGTATGGTTCAGAACATATGAGCACACCCCCCTTCTTGGCCTGTCAGGCTGCTTGGATAAGGGTCTCTAGTATGGATTTGTGGACTTGTTTCTTTAGCGTCAGTTCTGTTGGGCAATAAGTAATTGCACAAGCTTATCCCTAATTGAATGTTACTATCTAGCAAAGTGATCTTTTACTTTGTGTAGTTTCCCCAACCTAATTATATCCACACAGACATTTCATTAAGTATACCGCATAACTGTCTGACAGGTATATAACAACATTTAATCTTTATTCTCTAACCCTGATTGAGGTGTCTAAAATAATTAAGGCGCAGGAAAGAAACTCATGTTTCAGGGTCCAAAATATGTATTCCTGTTTTTGACCCATATGTATATTCCTGCCCATAATTAAAAAAAAAAATGCATTTAAAACAATTTCCCTTTAAAGAAAAAACGTTAGTAGTTGAGGTATTAATTTGCAGGTCTGAGATGTAAATTATTTTTCACAATGCCATTTTTTTTTTTCATTTTGGGGAAGCTGATTGCAAATATTTTTCGGTGAGCAATTCGGTGAAATTTCCGGTCTTCTCATAGAACCATTTTTTCTGCTCCTCCTAATTATTCATCAGGTGTGTTCACTCTGAGTCCCACTCAGCTGTTCCTGCTTCAAGCTCTTTGACATTCTCAGGCTGCTTTCTGAAACCCTTCACTTTTTAGTGGTTTTCTGTTGGTAGTGTCACTTGTGCAACAAAATGCACATTGGAAATCATTGGGTTCTGTAAGGGGATCTTGCTAGATGAAAAAAGCTAGGCATCAACACGCTAACTTGGAGCTGGGTGTCAGAACAAGGACAACATTCTACTGTTATTTTTATGCAACTTTGTAACTGTACTTCATCCTGTGTATTAACTGTGTGCTTTGTTGTGGCCAGGGGACATTCCAAGTGGTTGTAAATTAATTCGGAATCGTTCAGACTGCAAAGACATTGACTGGGCAACTTACACTTGTGTGCTAGGATTTCAGGTCTTTGGTCAGTATTAATTATTTTCATGTACCTTTTTATCCCTGTGATTCATTGTGCAAATGCTGAAAGTTGGCTGATGATCCAGAATTTGTCCCCACTGACCCTTAAGGCTGAGAACTGAGCGATCAAACACAGCTGATCGCTCAGTTCTCACTGGAGCGCTGGGCTGTGGAGGGGCAGGAGTCGCTGACAAAGGCTCTCAGCGGCTCGCTGAGAGGCTGAGCCAGGTGCCGGTCCAGGGTTCTGGGGGAATCCTGACCATTCGGCCACGATCTTTCGTCAGACTGGACAGACTCTGTGAAGTCAGCAGGCTTTAACCTGCTGTCAGCTGAAAACGGGTCACAGGAGTGCAGAACGAACTGTATGCCTGTGATCCACAGGAGAAATACAGCCAACCGAGCTTTGGCTGTACTTTTCCCTTTTTAAGCAGTACAGTAGTGATACCACCAAATCTGAGACTAGCAGTCAGAGGCAGATCCTGAGAGCCTGAGTGCCTTAGATCCTGAACTGCATATATATATACAGCTGTAAGTCTTAAGACATTGAAGTGCCTAGGCACAGGCAGTAGTGCACTGTGTTTTTTGCAGGAGAGATTCAAGATAAAATGTAGATTTTCAGGGTACTGTTGAGGATGACGGAGTCATGTACTGATGACTCTGATGTCAGTGCTCAGCAGCCCTGATACATCGGAGTCAGCGCAGAGAGGGAGGGTAGAAATTGGCAGGATGAGGCAGGTTTTTTTTAGGAGTTACAGGGAGCCGAATGACACAGCGCAAGCACTGTGCTGTATCGCATGCTTTAAGGGAATAGGATCCAATTTTTTTTTTTTTTTAGGTTAACAAACACTTTAAGATAATAAGATAAACTTGAACTACACAGGCTGCATACTCTTTCCATACAGTGTCATCTCATGTTGACTGTTACATTACTGGCAGATAGGATTACAGGATAAGGATCCCCATGACAAGTGTGGAAAGCAGTGTATAGAGTTATAAAACAGATGCTGATCAGAGCCTTGCAAATCTCGGGTTTTAAAAGAAACCTGTCAGAGAAACTAGAAGATGCCTATTCTTCTCTCTCCGGACATGCCAGTTGCATGGCAGTCATGCTGACCCTTTAATTTGCATGCGTTGACTTACCAACCTCAAACATTTATACAGATGAGGACCTCCATTTTGAGATATAGATTTAAATCTTTCCTCTCTCTCTTTCTCTCTTTCTCTCTTTCTCTCTCTTTCTCTCTCTCTTCTCTCTCTTTCTCTCTCT
>JBBGZY010001899.1:0-76165 GCA_037952925.1 Lithobates clamitans
AAAACTTCTGTTTAGGATCACATAAAATTTTAAAACAAACGATCACGATTATTTATTATTAATATAATAATAGTAGGAAAATCTAGAGGTCATTTCAGGGGAAGAGATGGGTGAATGTACAAGCGGGGTAGACGCTGGGCCATTTACTCATCTCTATTCAGGAACTAAGTGTGAAGAAGACTCGTCTCTCGTTTCCTCTTGTCATAGATCAAGCACAAAGGACGCCTTCAGATTTGTTATTGGAGAAACAAAAATACATTGTGACACTTCTTTTGTAACACATTTACAGAAGGAACCAATAGAAAAAAAAAAAAAAAAAGGAGAAAAGGCCCTTATATGCCGGAGAAAAAAAAAAAAACAGGTTCCATTAAGTACAACGATAAAATAAAGAATAACAAGAACAATTCAAAGAGCACTGTAGGTCATGGCTAGCAGGCTTCCAGGGGCCACTGGAGAAAAGCATGGTAGAGAAAAGGTCACAGGCCCCAAAATGGTTAATGTAACGCTATCGCCCGCAGGGGCCACAGGTATTGAAGTGGTTGTAAAACTAGTTACCCCACCGTTACCTCCAGCCTAGAAGGCCTATAATAAGGCTTACCTGTAGGTACCATGAACATCTCCTAAACCTGCGCGGTCAAGGAGATCTCCACTGTATCCGCATGCGCCAACGTCATCGGAACACGCGCACTGAAGAACCCGGCCAGCTCGTGCCCTTCCTCCAGGAGCCGTGCCGTGACCGGCGGCTCCCGCGAGCATGCGCAGGAGTGACGTCATCGCTGCTCCAGGCCAATCGCAGCGCCGGATCCCGCGAACCCGGAAATAAACTCCGGAAGACATGTCGCCGGTCACAGCGGTGTACAGGGACCGCTGCAACAGCTTCGATCCACGGTAAGTATTTCATAATGAGCTAGTAGGCGACTTGTAGGTTGTTATTTTTTATTTAATTTTTTTTGGGCTAGGTTTCCACTAGTGCGACTTTTCATGCGATTTGGGACCGGAAAGTCGCATGACAAGTCGTACCCCATGATTTCCAATGAGTACCGTTCATATCTGTGCGACTTCAAAGTAGTCCCTGCATTACTTTGGTCCCACTTTGATGCGACTTGAGGTCCACAGACCTCAAGAACACACAGGCATTGCTTCAGGTTGCGGCAAAAAAATCGTGGTAAAAATTGCGCGACTTTGGGGACGCAATAGTGGAAACATAGCCTTAGAGTTTACAACCACTTTAACTGCTTCTTCCCTAAAACTACATAGGCTGGCCACCACTGCAAAGCTCCAGTTCATTTACACCGGCTCCAGTGCCGCAGCGTTTCTCAACTCCAGTCCTCAAGGCGCCCCCAACAGGTCATGTTTTCAGGATTTCCCCTCAGATGAAACGGCTGTGGTCATTACTAAGGCAGGGAAACTGATCAAATCACCTGTGCAAAATAATGGAGAGCCTGAAAACATGACCTGTTGGGGCGCCTTGAGGACTGGGAGTTGAGACTCACTGGTGTGAGGGGGGTTGGGGGGGTGGGGGGTCTTTTTTTTTTTTTTAGATGTATTGCTTAAAAGGAACTTTAACAGGAGAGGGGTCAGGGCACGGAATAGGCATACAGCAATTAGAATACAGTCTTCTCTTTAACACCTTCAATACCGGGCACTTTCACCCCCTTCTGGCCCCAGGCCATTTTTCAGCGCTGTCACACTTTGAATGACAATTGCGCGGTCATTCAACACTGTACCCATATTTTTCATGAAAATTAAGGGCAACAGCCCTCATGGTGTGGAACCCTCCTGGGGAGAAGGAACCCAGCTCTCCAGTGCCTCAAACTATTTATCACCCTTCCAGACCCCCTTTCCTGGACACTCCTCTCCAGGGATTGGCTGGGCATAAGAAATATTCAGGCTGGTTATTTGAATCTCCCGCCCTGAAGATCTAGAAGCTTCTTCCAGAGCCAGGGGGAAGTAATCAAACTCCCAGCCTGTGAAACCCTGAACAGACCCGGACGAGCAATTACTGCTGCCTTTATTACACTAGGAGGGTACTACATCATATTTTCAAACAGTGTGGGCAAAAGCACAAATAAGGAATAGGGGAAAAAAAAAAAGGAGGAAGAAGAAGGGGGCTATGAGCTCAATGCTGGTAGGAGTTCTACTTTAATCTATCCAGTACTACTCCTAATAGTAATAGGGAAATAATTAAAAAAAAAACTGAAAAAAAACCCCAAAAACTCAGATTTTTGAGTATTGGGAATCAGTATTGAAGCCATTACTGAATATCGACTTCTCTTAGTGATCACATGTGTTGGGAAACGGCATGTTCACTAAGTGCTAATGGAGAGTTAAAAGCATTAGAAGTTCCCATCAAAGGCCAATGGTAACTTTGTGAGCTGCATCAGTCATGTCCTCCCAGTGGATGGGGTTATCTGGCTGATTAGAACCTTCAGCTTATCCCCATTGCCGGCCCTTTAAGGGGTTCTTACCACCAGAGATTGTCACGGTGGTCACGTGATTGGGAGCCCACCCTACTGGCACCCAATTGTAAGCAGTACCAGGGAGCTGTTGGTGATAGTCGGGCTGCAGAGCTGACGGAGCCGAATGAGCATGCTCCCAGCCATTGGTGTGGGCAGCCTATTGCATTAGCGTGTGCACCCCCAAAGCTCCAATAAGCACGCCTTTCTCTGCAGCCTTAACTGCACTGGACAATGAATGAATGGCAAGTGCTCTGTGCTGAGTGGCTTCCTGTTCACTCACAAATTGAAGCCTAGCAAACACTGTTTACTATGCTTCAGTTATGATTGAACACAGTGAGCGAGTGTGGTCACGGTGTTTTTAGAAAAGGAAGGCGCTGGTAAATGACATATTGACTAGACCCTTCCTCCGCTCTCCATCCTGAAACATCTCCCGCAGCAGCCGGGGGGAGGAGGGGAGAAAGCAGCACTGCAAGTGTGTGGGGGGGGGGGGGGGGGGGGGGGGAGTAGAGCTGCACGATTAATCGTTAAAAAAAATTGTGATCTCGATTCAACCTCCCTTATGTTCTTTATGCAGAATTTCCCGATTCATTCATGTAACAAGCGTAGAGAGTTCTCTGCTCACTCAGCTGTCAAAAGAGAAAAAAAAAAAAACGGGCAGCCTGATATGTTTTTCACAAGGGTAGATAACTATAAACATTGTATCTTTCTTGTTCTTAGATCAAAAGGAATGAACTTCAGTCTGTAAATGAGGGAAAGACTGAACCTTTTTCTGACATTTGTTTCTTAACAAAAGTTGAAATCAGTATTTTTTGCTAGAAAATTACTTGGAACCCCCTAAACATACATACATATATATATATATATATATATATATATACACACACACATACATATACACACATATATATATATATATATATATATATATATATATATATATATATATATATATATATATATATATATATATATATATATATACACATACACACACACATACACATTTTTTTATAATTTATTATACCCTAGGTAATAAAATGGCGATTGTTGCAATATTTTATGTCACACTGCATTTGCGTAGCGGTCTTTCAAACGCAATATTTTAGGAAAAAATACACTTTAATGAAAAAAAAAAAAAAAAAAAAAAAAAGAAAGATCAGAACCATATGGTCGGGATCTGCTCACAAACCTGGACCGGCACCCATCTCAACCTCTCAGCGAGCTGCTGGGAGCCTGAGCCGGCCACTCCCGCCCCCCTCCACAGCCCAGCGCTCCAGTAAGCGGAGCAGAGCGCTGGTGAATGACAGTCACCAGCTCTCTGCTCACAGAGCTCTGAGAACCGAGTGATCGGCTGTGTTTGATCGCTCGTCTCTCAGTCTTAGAATACATTCCTCCCTCGAATGCCGGTGATGGGGCACCATTCGTCCCAATGACACCAACAATGGGGCACTATTCCTGTCACTGATGCCAGCAATAGGGCACGATACCTCCCACCGATACCAACAATAGGGCATGATCCCCCCCCCCCCCCCACCCCCATTAAAACCAATGATGGGGCATTTCTTACTTCCATTGAGAGGATGGCATTTGCTAATCCCACCAGCCACAGTCTGGCCCCCCTAAAGCACGAAGGAAGGTATACTGGCTCTTCGTTTGGAAAGTTTGGGAGACCCCCCCCCCCATAGAGGGATAGGCTATGTTCAGATTTCATGTCTGAGGTTAACATCCACTTTAAAGCTCTGCTTGGGGAAACACAGGGGGACACAGGAGCCCAACACAGCTACTGTTCTGAATTCTTCTACAGGGTCTGTCTGTTGAAGGGGGGGGGGGGGGGTGTATGAGGACCACAATGATCAGGGAGAGGGCCGTTCAGAACAGACATGGCCGCTCAGGTTATTAGGTCAGGACGGATGCAGACATGGCTTCCCTTTAATACGAAAAAGGAATAGCAGAAAAGTAGAGCGACTCCGTCTGGATTTGCAGGAATTAGGTGACCCCCCGGCTGGATACTTGTCTCAGCGCTCAGTGCTGGGGGGGGGGGGGGGGGGTTACTAAAAACTGAATCTAATTTTTACCAAGCTCAGAAAAAGGAAACCCAGAAGGACACATTAAAGAGGGACTAAGACTTAAAGCTGAACTCCGGCCAAAAAAAAAATAATTGAGATCATTTGTACAGTAAAAATAAAATGAACAGCGATGAAGTGCGTGCAATGTGCGGGCGCTGCTGCGTTTTGTATAAATTTTACTTTCAATGCCTCATTATAGTCAGCGCTGAACGTCCAGCACTGAAACTTAGGGTTACAGTTCTTACAAATGTCAAGTGTTCAGGTGGAAGTGACTTGACACTATTTTTTTGTTGTTTTAACATTATGCTATTTTTTTGTTGTTGTTTTTACATTATGCTAATGTTTTTGTTTTTTTTTGCGGACACAAAAGCACGCTACGCTGCTAGTTGTATTTGTAACAACCTGTTCACACTTGGCCATGTGTAGCCCTGGTCATTGCATACTATGGAGCAGCAGTTCTCAACTAGGGTTCCATAGAATCCTGGGGCTTCCTCTAGTCAAGAGTTTCTCAACCAGGGTTACTCCAGGAGGTTGCTACGGGTTCCTTGAGCAATTTCTGCCTCTTGCACACGTTCCCACTGACACCATTGATTTTTTTTTTTTAGCTATCTGTAAGGGCAGCATTCAACAAATCCCAGGTGCCAGGTTACCATGGCAACTAGAAATTGCATCCTGGCGCCTGGGCTTTTATCAGCCCATTGACTGTCGGCACCAGGTGCAGGGATAAGTGGGCTATTCCTATCACCCGACGCCCAGGACATGTAGTTCCGGGTTCTGGGCACAGTGCTGGGATAAGGTCATCAAGCTGCCCAGGGTGAAGATGCCAAATGGCACCAGGTGACTGTTGGCACCAGGCGCAGCAGGTGGCACCAGGTGCAGGAATAAATGAATAATTCCCATCACCCGACGCCCGGGACATGTAGTTCCAGACGTCGGGCACAGTGCCGAGATAAGGTCATTAGTGCCCAGGGTGAAGATGCCAAATGGTGCAACCCCCCCCAAAAAAAAAAATGTATGAGCATCTTGTGTCAGAAAAAATCCCCTCCAAAACAATTCAAGCACAATCTTCAAACTTGCCCCCCCCCCAAAGTATAAATTCCCCTTGCAAACCAAAAATCTCCCCAAACAAAAATCCCCCCCTCTTCCAGTACACCCCTCCCCCCCAGCTCAAATCCTCCCCCTCCCTTCTAGCACAAGTCCTCTACCCCTCACATTTTCCCTCTGAGCATAAATTCCCCCCCCCCCAGCACAAATTCCCCCCAAATTCCCTCTCCTAGCACCAATTCCCCCGCCCACAAATTTTCTCCTACTAGCACAAAATCCATTCCTCCCCCCTAACACAAACCCCCCTCTTCAAATCACCAATTTAAGCAAAATACCTCCAAATCTCCACTGCCGCCCCTCCTGCCCACCCCTTGTCACGGGCCCTGGCAGGGCAGGTAGTAGTTTTTTTAAACATTTAGCCCTGATGAGGGCAAACGGCAGGGTTAACTTGTCAGATGGAAGCATTCGGGCGGCTGCGCACCCCACGAGCGCCTGCCACTATGTATCCGGGGCTCCACTTCCTGGGGCTCCATAGCAGGTGCCGCTGGGTAGAGGGGAGGGAGGAGAGAGAGGACACACGTCTGATCTCCTCCCCTTCTTGTTGCTGACTCAGAAGCGATGTGCATGACGTCACTTCCGGGTCCCCGTTGCCAGTTTCCCCGGCCATCAAAGAATGTAACGCAGTGCATGGCATTACATTCAGTGGAGCACAGGGGGAGACGTTCTTTTTTTGTAGAGACCGGAAAGTTATTTCAAAGGGTTTCCTGGTGTAGAAAAGGTTGAGAAAGGCAGTTCTACAGGTTGCTAGGGGGGTTCCTTGAGCTGTGGATGATTGACCTCCTATTTGATGGTGCCTGAATAGTTTGTGGCCAATATCACTTAGAAGAGGCAGCTGCAGGACACCAGTGATCTTGGGTCTGAAAGTCGTTTCCCACTGGTCATCAATGTAAAGGGGAATTTTTCCCACTAGACCACCAATGATTGGCTTGGGTTCCCAAAGATCAGGACTTTTGGATATCCCATCCAAGATGGCGGCACCCAACTGCGCTCTCAGGACTTTTGGATATCCCATCCAAGATGGCGGCACCCAACAGCGCTCTCAGGACTTTTGGATATCCCATCCAAGATGGCGGCACCCAACAGCGCTCTCAGGACTTTTGGATATCACATCCAAGATGGCGGCACCCAACTGCGGTCTCAGGACTTTTGGATATCACATCCAAGATGGCGGCACCCAACTGCAGTCTCAGGACTTTTGGATATCACATCCAAGATGGCGGCACCCAACAGCGGTCTCAGGACTTTTGGATATCACATCCAAGATGGCGGCACCCAACAGCGGTCTCAGGACTTTTGGATATCACATCCAAGATGGCGGCACCCAGCAACAGTGTAAGCTGTTACCTAGGGTGGTGTGCATACAAATATAGGAACGCCCACTCCTCCAGAAGGCATTTTCATAATTGCATAACTCCGCCCAAGAGCCAGCTTACTGCTTGCATTGGGGACTAGAGCCTCTTGAGCAGTATTGGGGCAGGGTGCTGTGATGTTTTCAGTGTACACCACCCTGCTGGCTTCTCCCACTAACCTGCAGTGCATATAGAAGCACAGACACCCAGTGATGACATTCAGGGGGCGTGGATAACGGGGTACCACCAGTCCTCCTGTATGATGCCTAAGACAGCAGGGGTGCCAAGACGGCTGGGTAAATCGGATGTGGGAGGGTGAACGGCATGGCAGAGGGGCAATGACTTGAACTGATCCCCTGTATCACGCTCTCTGCCGCAGCTGAAAGCTCGCTTCTCCTCCTCTCCCTCCGGCTTTCAGCTACTGCAGAGAGCCATACAGGGGGATCAGTTCCAGTGATTGCTCCCCACACTGCACCAATTACCCTCCCTCTGCACCATACGCTTCCCTCTGCTGCCCAGGCCCCCCCTCCCCCGTGGGCCCCCCACTGTACTGCCGGGTTCCCACCAGCAGCTGCAAGCACACAACAGGATCCCTTCAGGATGGAGAGTTGGGGAAGGATCCAATGAATATGTCACATTTACCAGCCCCTTTCTTTCCTGAATGAACACAGTGAGCGATCGGTACTGACCTCTCACTGTGTTCATTCATAACTGAAGCATAGTAAAACTGTGTTTCTTACAGCAGCCCTGATGACATTGCTGGGTCTAACATAAGGTAGAAGGCAATGAAAATGGAAAGGTTTTATTTAAAAAAGGTCATTATGTCGGGGGGGTGCAGGGAAGACAAAATATAAGCAGATTAAATTTCAGCTTTAACAAAAAAAAAGACAAAGCCGGCACATATGACCTTTTCAGACCTTGCTGACGCAGCAAACGATTGCGTGTTGTTTTACCGGTGTGTGTGCATGGCGGGTTTAGCAGAGTGTTGCTTTTGCTTGTGTCAGCTTAAGGCAGCAGCACACACGAGCCCTCACCGACGCAATGCATTGTGGGGCTCCGTGCCAGATTTAAAACACGTCTAACAAAAGGCAGCCGGACCTCTGACACATCACATGGGAGAGCGTAGAATGTTACAGATGGCTGGACTTTTCCTGTACAGTGCTTTTAGAAAGTGTAGCGGCATAGTTCTAGAAAATGAAGTAAAAAACAAAAAAGAAAAACTAATTTAAAAGGGCCACTACACCAAAAAGTGATACTTTAGTTACAGCTGGAACCAGGTAGTCAATGTCTGCCACTGGCATCTTATGTCTTATATACTCTAACAGTCATGTCTCAATACCATCATTCCTGTACACTTGGGAGTTTTTGGGGGTTTTCACCCACCTTTGCGAGTTATAGCTCCTCCTAAAGATAAAAATCCAGGAGGGATGGTGGGAAACCCTCATAATGGGCACAGCAGGTGTACAGACCTGGGAACTCAGCACAGGGATGGTGGGAACCCCTCATAATGTCCAAAGTTCCCGAATCTGTAAACCTGCTGTGCCCATTATGAGGGGTTCTCACCATCCCTGTGCTGAGTTCCCGGGTCTGTACACCTGCTGTGCCCATTAAGAGGGGTTCCCATCATTCCTGTGCCAAGTTACCAGGTCTGTACACCTGTTGTGCCCGTTATGAGGAGTTCCCACCATCCCTGTGCTGAGTTCCCAGGTCTGTACACCCGCTGTGCCTATTATGAGGGGTTCCCACCATCCCTGTGCTGAGTTCCCAGGTCTGTACACCCGCTGTGCCCATTATGAGGGGTTCCCATTATCCCTGTGCCAAGTTACCAGGTCTGTACACCTGCTGTGCCCATTATGAGGGGTTCTCACCATGCCTGTGCTGAGTTCCTGGGTCTGTACACCTGCTGTACCCATTATGAGGGGTTCCCACCAACCCTGTGCCAAGTTCCCAGTTCTGTACACCTGTTGTGCCCATTATGAAGGGTTCTCACCATCCCTGTGCTGAGTTCCCGGGTCTGTACACCCGCTGTGCCCATTATGAGAGGTTCCCACCATCCCTGTGCCAAGTTCCCAGGTCTATACACCTGTTGTGCCCATTATGAGGGTTCCCACCATCCCTGTGCTGAGTTCCCGGGTCTGTACACCTGCTGTGCCCATTATGAGGGGTTCTCACCATCCCTGTGCTGAGTTCCCGGGTCTGTACACCCGCTGTGCCCATTATGAGAGGTTCCCACCATCCCTGTGCCAAGTTCCCAGGTCTATACACCTGTTGTGCCCATTATGAGGGGTTCCCACCATCCCTGTGCTGAGTTCCCGGGTCTGTACACCTGCTGTGCCCATTATGAGGGGTTCCCACCATCCCTGTGCTGAGTGCCTGGGTCTGTACACCTGCTGTGCCCATTATGAGGGGTTCCCACCATCCCTGTGCTGAGTTCCCGGGTCTGTACACCTGCTGTGCCCATTATGAGGGGTTCCCACCATCCCTGTGCTGAGTTCCCGGGTCTGTACACCTGCTGTGCCCATTATGAGGGGTTCCCACCATCCCTGTGCTGAGTTCCCAGGTCTGTACACCTGCTGTGTCCATTATGAGGGGTTCCCGGGTCTGTACACCTGCTGTGCCCATCATGAGGGGTTCCCACCATCCCTGTGCTGAGTTCCCGGGTCTGTACACCTGCTGTGCCCATTATGAGGGGTTCCCACCATCCCTGTGCTGAGTTCCTGGGTCTGTACACCTGCTGTGCCCATTATGAGGGGTTCCCACCATCCCTGTGCTGAGTTCCCGGGTCTGTACACCTGCTGTGCCCATTATGAGGGGTTCCCACCATCCCTGTGCTGAGTTCCCGGGTCTGTACACCTGCTGTGCCCATTATGAGGGGTTCCCACCATCCCTGTGCTGAGTTCCCAGGTCTGTACACCTGCTGTGTCCATTATGAGGGGTTCCCGGGTCTGTACACCTGCTGTGCCCATCATGAGGGGTTCCCAACATCCCTGTGCTGAGTTCCCGGGTCTGTACACCTGCTGTGCCCATTATGAGGGGTTCCCACCATCCCTGTGCTGAGTTCCCTGGTCTGTACACCTGCTGTGCCCATTATGAGGGGTTCCCGGGTCTGTACACCTGCTGTGCCCATCATGAGGGGTTCCCAACATCCCTGTGCTGAGTTCCCGGGTCTGTACACCTGCTGTGCCCATTATGAGGGGTTCTCACCATCCCTGTGCTGAGTTCCTGGGTCTGTACACCTGCTGGAAACCCCTCATAATGGGCACAGCAGGTGTACAGACCCGGAAATCGGTGCAGAAATCACCCTGATAAAGTCTTTGAGATAACTGTCAGATATTTTTTTTTTGGTGGACGCCAGAGATTTAAACTATCAGTTCTGGGCGGACCAGCCCTTTAAACCATTATAGCTACGATAGCGGCACGCTTTCAAAAAAGATCGCAGGTCTCTTGCGTGACCGAAGCATTCCAAGGACATCTTACCTGCACAGGTCGGCGAAGGCTTGAAAGTTGAGTTTCTTGATCTTCTTTTCGCTCATCCAATACCCGACCCGCTTCCCTTTCAGGAACGTCTGCATTTTTTCCCCCACACGTTTCTAAGCGTCGCCAGCAGAGGGTCGGGGGGTCAGTCTAAGCCGCCTTCAGTGAACGCAGCCCAACGCGCTTCACCTGGGAGGAAAGAAGAAGAAGAGGAAGCCGAATTAGAATGACTTCTGTGAACCCGCAAAGCACAGAATCCGTTCAGCTTGTTATTAGCGCACACAGCTGCAGCATGTTGGCGTGAACTAAATCAATAGGACATAAGGCCACTTGCCCCGTCTATGCCTTGGGGCAGCGATGTCCGACGGGACTGCTGAGAATGAGCCCTTCACAGGCACTAAAGGGTTAAAATAAAATTAAAAAAAAAAAAAAAAAAAGGGGAAGGGAGACTCCATTTACAAAAGCCGAGGGGGCGTAATTGCGCTCGCACATAAATTATTCAACCGTTTTACTCAACGATACAGTGTCAGGCAGAAGAACGCACAGAGGACACAAATTAGCAACAAAGCAAAAATACCAAAAAAAAAAAAAAATAGTGCTTTGCCAGATTTTGGAAAATCTCTAGTTATAATCTCTGTCCACATCGTAGAAGGGCCCGAGGGGGAGGATAACCGTTCTGCATTTAAATATCACAAACTGGGGTATTGTCTCATTCTGCTGGCCAACTACAAGTCTCAGCAAGCTCGCCAAGAGTTATATAATTTCTTTATAGTGAACCTGTGAGGAAAAAAAAAAAAAAAAAAAAAGCAGTATACAACAAGTCCTAATTTATCTCTGTATACACTGGCATTGGGGAGAAATTCATTCTCAAATTCAGAGGCAGAGTGTTTTTCAATGAGAGAAAAACCTTGGCAGGCTGCCAGCTTTCTGATATAAAACACACAGCTGGCTGCATTCACACCTGGGCGTTCTGAATCGAGGGGTAGATTTTGCCCGCGATTCTGCCCGCGATTTCCAAACGTCCAGGTGTGAATGACAAATGGCACAAAGCATATTTCAGACGCCATTCATTTTAATGGCACCTAAAAATGCGGTGCAACAGACCACATTGCATGAAGCTTATTGCCCCCCCCCCCCCCCCAAAAAAAAAGTTTGCGGCGATTGTTTGCTCGACAATAGCGACAGAACCGCACCGTGTTTTCAGGTGCCATTCAAATGAATGGCATCTGAAATGTGCGTTGTGGGATTTGTCATTCACAACTGGGCATAGAATTGAAGCAATGCCTGCTCATGCCTGCTTTCCTCAAGGGGCAGTCAGATGAAGAGCACAACCCCCCCCCCCCCCCCACCACTCCAAATCCGCCTTCTAGGATAAGCACCCCCCCCCCCACTCCAAATCCTCCTCCTAGCACATCCCTCACATCCCCCCTACTAGAACAAATATTCCTCCCATCCCCCCTCCACTCATCCTTACTATCACAATTCTCCCCCCCACTCCAAATCCCCCTCCTAGCACACATATCCCTCCCATCCCCCCTCCAATCATCCTTACTAGCACAATTCCCCCCCCCCCCCCACTTCAAATCCCCCTCCTAGCACACATATCCCCCCCATCCCCCCTCCAATCATCCCTATTAGCACAAATCCCCCCTCCAATCATCTCTACTAGCACAAATATCCCTCCCACCCCCCCCCCCCAATCATCCCTACTAGCACAAATAACCCTCCCATCACCCCCCCATCATCCCTACTAGCACAAATCCCCCCCACTCCAAATATCCCTCCCATCCCCCCTCCAATCATCCCTACTAGCCCAAAGTGAGGTGCGCAGCAACGCCTTAGTGCTTTGGGGTGCCAAACATGGGGGTTCATGATTAACCACTTGCTGGCCAGCCGCCGCCATTATACTGTGGCAGGTTGGCTCGTTCCCGCAAATCACCGTACCGGTACCGCAGTCCCTTTATGAGCTATAGCAGGCGCGCACGCACGCTGCACGGCGGGGGGAGCCAACGCGCATGGCCGGCAACCGTGATGTCTGCTGGCCACCCGCGATCGTTCCACAGAGAGCCAGAACGGGGATCTGCCAATCTAAACAAACAAACAGATCCCCCCGTTCTGTCAGGGAAGTACAGTGTGATCGCCGGTTCCTAGTGATTAGGAACAGTGATCTCTCTGTACACCCAGTCAGTCCCCTCCCCCCCCAGTTGGAAACACCTCCTTGGGGGAACACTTAATCCCTTGATCGTCCCCTAGTGCTAACCCCATCCCTGCCAGTGCCATTTATACAGTAATCAGTGGCCATTTTTATAGTACTGATCACTGTATAAAATATCACTGGTCCCCAAAAGTGTCAAAACTGTCCGGGGAAGGAAGTCCTGAAAGTCGCACATCACAACAAAACCCTGTAATGTGGTATATGACCACGTCCCTCAACGCGTTTCACTCTGCCCCAAAACTTAATCATGAACCCCATGATTAAAACTAATGGGGCAGAGTAAAACATGCTGGGGGCGTGGCCTGGGTGGAGCCCAGGCTACGGCACCTCCTTTCAGGGTTTTGCTGTGACGTGCGACTTTTAGGACTTCCTTCCCCTACTAGATGTTTTTGAGCTGGGACGAGCTCTGTCCTTGGTCGGCACTCCTAGCCCTTTGTCAAGCGAGAGGACCCTGTGGAGCCTCGAGCAGCACCTGTCATTTTCATTATTGCCACGGCTGTAATTATGTATGTGTCATTGCTTAGTGAATTCAGCCAGCCTGACCCTTCACTTGCTGCCCTTTCCTCGAACACTCCCAGCTCTTGAGGAGCGCATAACAGTGTCCATTTTTCACATTCAGCAGACAAGGAGGCTACATGTGAGCTTTGACTCCGTGTGCGAGGTCAGGAAAGGGTCAGGACTGCAAGTGAAGAGTCAGGCTCAGCCGGTCGGCTGAATTCACTAAGCAATCACACATACATGAGGAGCAACTACAGCTGTGGCAACAACAAAAATGACCGGGTCCCTCTTAAATGACAAACTGCTACGATTGCCGACAAGGACAGAGCTTGTCCCAGTTCGAAAACATCTAGCTCAAGCTGGGGTGTCAGGTCCGAGATAAAGATAATTAGGTGGGGGTGGGGGGTTTGAACGCACACTTGAAAATCCCTAATATATTGGTACGGTTATTATAATTACATTGTGATATTCAGAAGGTTGCAGGTTAGTTTCTACCTTTACAGAAAAATCAATATTGGGAGGGAATATCCAGCACCGCCGAGCAGTCACTGCCTGTCACTGAGATATCTTCAGTCCTTATTTGCACGCACACAGAATTCAGGAGCCAGCCAGTCCTATCCAGACACCAGGAGGCATTTCTAGAGCATCATCCACCTAAAACTAACACTCCAACAGTATACTTTAGACAACAATACGTTAGGCAGCAAGAGATCGTCAAATTCCCAAGTTTGCCCACCTGCCATGAAGAATGCAGCGGAAGAACTGAGACTCTGCAGCAGTTAAAAAAAAAAAATAATAATAAAAAAAGGAAAGCTAAAACAGGAGTTTTAAAGACCTGTTGTGTGTGTGTGTGTGTGTGTGTGTGTGTGTGTGTGTGTGTGTGTATATACACAGTAAATATAAACAAACAGACCGTATATAATAAAAACAAAAAAACACATAGTGTGTGTATAAACAGAATATAATGTATATAAACACACAGTATACACACACCAAGATGTATAGCATGGACATATTCTGTGGCCCCTTTTACGAAGAGCCATATCCACCAATCACTGCCAAGGTGCCACTTACAATCTAATGCCCACACCACAATCACAGACACCGAGGCCAATTGGGGTCACAGGTTAACCTCGCCAGTTGCAGGTGGAAAGCAAAGCACCTAAAAAAAACACAAGCAACCTACAAACTCCATGCAGACAGGAATCAAACCAAATACCCCGCAGCTCAAACACAACCTACAAACTCCAGGCAGACAAGAATCAAACCCAGTAGCCCGCAGCTCAAGCAACCTACAAACTCCATGCAGACGAGAATCCATCCCAGCACTCCATAGCTCAAAACACAACAACCCACAAACTCCATGCAGACAAGGAATCGACCCCAGTAACCCACAGCTCAAATATAAGCAACCTACAAACTCCATGCAGACAAGAAATCGACCCCAGTAACCCACAGCTCAAATATAAGCAACCTACAAACTCCATGCAGACAGCTATTGAACTCAGTACCCTGCAGCTCAAAACACACAAAAAACCCCTATAAACTCCATGCAGACAGGAATCCATCTCAGCACCCTGCATCACAAGCAACCTACAAACTCCATGCAGACAGCTATCAAAACCAGTACCCCACAGCTCATGCAACCTACAAACTCCACGCAGACAGGAATCCATCCCAGTACTCTGTCCCTTAAAACACAACCCACAAACTCCATGCAGACAAGAAATCAACCCCAGTAACCCACTGCTCAAATATAAGCAACCTACAAACTCCATGCAGACAGCTAATAAACTCCGTACCCTGCAGCTCAACCTGAAGCAACCTACAAATTCCATGCAGACAAGAATCAAACCAAACACCCCACAGCTCAAACACAACCTACAAACTCCATGCAGACAAGAATCAAACCCAGTAGCCCAAGCAACCTACAAACTCCATACAGACGGGAATCCATCCCAGTACTCCATAGCTCAAAACACAACAACCCACAAACTCCATGCAGACAAGAATCAACCCCAGTAACCCACAGCTCAGATATAAGCAACCTACAAACTCCATGCAGACAGATATTAAACGCAGTACCCTGCAGCTCAACACACACCAAAAAAACCTCTACAAACTCCATGCAGACAGGAATCCATCTTAGCACCCCACAGCGCAAACTCATGACCCACCAATGAGCAGAAAGCCCCCCCCCCCCCCCCCCATTAGTACATCCAACCCAAAGCAACTGCTAAAGAACCACAAGTCCCAGCAGAGCCACCATAACAATCTCCAGCAGCCATATAAAAGAGAAGCTGCCTCTGTCCATTAATCCCAGCATGCCCCCAAAAACTTAACAGGACCAACTTTACAGGAGAGCTGGAGTAGCCCTGGCTGGCAGGACATGCTTGCACTTGTAGTTCACCAGCAGCAGGTGAGTCCTGATCAGAGCCATGCTGGGGGAACAGAGAGAACTTCCATCACCCAAGGGCACTACTGAGCTACCCAGGCAGGGTTAACCCAGTGCATGCCATCTGAGCCAGCATAGCTAGGCAAGGAAGGCAGGATCCCCCTCTTCCTGCCTGCAAGTCATGCATTGGTGAAGTGCCCCCACCCCCCTCCTCCCCCTCTACTGACCTGGATATCAGATGCAGCCTGGTGGAAGGAGACAGCTCCAGGTCTCCCTCTTGTTGGTGATCTGTCTCTTCTGGACTGACTGTCTCCCTCCCTCTCTTCTCCCTCCCCCTCTCTCAGAGCTCCATTTCCTCAGCTGGGTCCCTCCCTGCTCTCTTCTTGCAGGCTGGGGAGGACAGGCAACGCACTGGGGCTTCTCAGGCAGGGGGACACACCCTGTGCTGTGGCTCCAGGTCCTCCTGTGGGGCTCCGAGCTTCATCCGTGGAAGGGGGAGAGCAGCAGCAAGCGTGGAAGTTAGAGGGGGGGGGAGGCACAGCCAGCAGCACACACAGCACTGCCTGCTCCTCTATGGGGAGGAAGTGAGTGGGAGAAGTACCACCGGCGGGCCGCTAGAGGGAGCCCGTGCTCAGGCCTCCGCTGCACACATGTGACTGGCACACACTGGCTGCCAAAGTTTTCAATAGTTTATTAAACAAAGAATCAAACTAGTGGATACAATGTATCAGAGGAGAGACAATCAACCCATAGAGAGACAATCATCCCATAGAGAGACAATCATCCCATAGAGATCCAATCGTCCCATAGAGAGACACTCATCCCATAGAGATCCCATAGAGAGACACTCATCCCATAGAGAGACAATCATCCCATAGAGATCCCATAGAGAGACAATCATCCCATAGAGAGACAATCATCCCATAGAGAGACAATCATCCCATAGAGAGACAATCATCCCATAGAGAGACACTCATTCCATAGAGAGACAATCATCCCATAGAGAGACAATCATCCCATAGAGAGACACTCATCCCATAGAGAGACACTCATCCCATAGAGAGACACTCATCCCATAGAGATCCCATAGAGAGACAATCATCCCATAGAGAGACAATCATCCCATAGAGAGACAATCATCCCATAGAGAGACACTCATCCCATAGAGAGACATTCATCCCATAGAGAGACACTCATCCCATAGAGAGACAATCATCCCATAGAGAGACACTCATCCCATAGAGAGCCACTCATCCCATAGAGAGACACTCATCCCATAGAGAGACACTCATCCCATAGAGAGCCACTCATCCCATAGAGAGACACTCATCCCATAGAGAGACACTCATCCCATAGAGAGCCAATCATTCCATAGAGAGAAAATCATCCCATAGAGAGACACTCATCCCATAGAGAGCCAATCATCCCATAGAGAGACACTCATCCCATAGAGAGCCACTCATCCCATAGAGAGACAATCATCCCATAGAGAGCCAATCATTCCATAGAGAGACACTCATCCCATAGAGAACCACTCATCCCATAGAGAGACACTCATCCCATAGAGCAGTGGTTCTCAACTCCAGTCCTCGGGACCCACCAACAGGACAGATTTTAAGTATTACCTTGGGGAGATGCAGACTAGAATACTGCAATCACTGAGCAGCAAGTGATATCACCTGTGATGTATTTCAGCTATCTTGCAAACCTGGCCTGTTGGTGGGTCCTGAGGACTGGAGTTGAGAACCACTGCCATAGAGAGACACTCATCCCATAGAGAGACACTCATCCCATAGAGAGACACTCATCCCATAGAGAGACACTCATCCCATAGAGAGACACTCATCCCATAGAGAGACACTCATCCCATAGAGATCCCATAGAGAGCCAATCATCCCATAGAGATCTTATAGAGAGACACTCATCCCATAGAGAGACACTCATCCCATAGAGAGACACTCATCCCATAGAGATCCCATAGAGAGCCAATCATCCCATAGAGATCCCATAGAGAGACACTCATCCCATAGAGAGACACTCATCCCATAGAGATCCCATAGAGAGACACTCATCCCATAGAGAGACACTCATCCCATAGAGAGACACTCATCCCATAGAGAGACAATCATCCCATAGAGAGACACTCATCCCATAGAGAGACACTCATCCCATAGAGAGACAATCATCCCATAGAGAGACACTCATCCCATAGAGAGCCAATCATCCCATAGAGAGACAATCATCCCATAGAGAGACACTCATCCCATAGAGAGACACTCATCCCATAGAGATCCCATAGAGAGACACTCATCCCATAGAGAGCCAATCATCCCATAGAGAGACAATCATCCCATAGAGAGCCACTCATCCCATAGAGAGACAATCATCCCATAGAGAGACACTCATCCCATAGAGAGACACTCATCCCATAGAGAGACACTCATCCCATAGAGATCCCATAGAGAGACAATCATCCCATAGAGAGACAATCATCTCATAGAGAGACAATCATCCCATAGAGAGACACTCATCCCATAGAGAGACAATCGTCCCATAGAGAGACAATCATCCCATAGAGAGACAATCATCCCATAGAGAGAAAATCATCCCATAGAGAGACAATCATCCCATAGAGAGACACTCATCCCATAGAGAGACAATCATCCCATAGAGAGACAATCATCCCATAGAGAGACAAACATCCCATAGAGAGAAAATCATCCCATAGAGAGACAATCATCCCATAGAGAGACACTCATCCCATAGAGAGACAATCATCCCATAGAGAGACAATCATCCCATAGAGAGACAATCATCCCATAGAGAGACAATCATCCCATAGAGATCTCATAGAGAGACAATCATCCCATAGAGAGACAATCATCCCATAGAGATCCCATAGAGAGACAATCATCCCATAGAGAGACAATCATCCCATAGAGAGACAATCATCCCATAGAGAGACAATCATCCCATAGAGATCTCATAGAGAGACAATCATCCCATAGAGAGACAATCATCCCATAGAGAGACAATCATCCCATAGAGATCCCATAGAGAGACAATCATCCCATAGAGAGACACTCATCCCATAGAGAGACAATCATCCCATAGAGAGACAATCATCCCATAGAGAGACACTCATCCCATAGAGAGACACTCATCCCATAGAGAGACAATCATCCCATAGAGAGACAATCATCCCATAGAGAGACACTCATCCCATAGAGATCCCATAGAGATCCCATAGAGATCCCATAGAGAGACAATCATCCCATAGAGAGCCACTCATCCCATAGAGAGACAATCATCCCATAGAGAGACAATCATCCCATAGAGAGACACTCATCCCATAGAGATCCCATAGAGATCCCATAGAGAGACAATCATCCCATAGAGAGCCACTCATCCCATAGAGAGACAATCATCCCATAGAGAGACACTCATCCCATAGAGAGACACTCATCCCATAGAGATCCCATAGAGAGACAATCATCCCATAGAGAGCCACCCATCCCATAGAGAGACAATCATCCCATAGAGATCCCATAGAGAGCAGGGAAATAAACACAGGGGGATTATTATCCATTCCTACAGACTTTACTGGGGGGTCCCTATAGAACAAGAGAACTATGGGGATCCTCTACACAGGATACTGGGGTTCTAATAACATTTACTATAATAATAATAATAATAATAATAATAATAATAAAAAACACAAGAATACAAGGGGTACAAGAATAATACTTATTAGTAGTAGTAATATTATTATTATTAGTAGTAGTAGGATGGTATTATTATTATTATTATTATTATTATTTTTATTAATAATAATAATAATAATAATACTTGAGTGCTAATAATAATAAGTATAATGATAACAATAATACTAATCATTAAAATGTTATTATTATTTTTTATCATAATAATACTTGAGTGCTATTAATATTAATTACAACAAAATACTAATTATTATTAATATTGTTATTAATATTATTGTTATCATCATCAATAATAATATTTGAGTGCTAATAATATTCTAACAACAATGATAATTCTAATATTTTTAATATTATTGTTATTATTATTATTATTATTATTATTATTATTAGTAGTAGTAGTAGTAGTAGTAGTATCAATAATAATACTTGAGTGCTAATATTAATGACAACAAAATACGAATTATTATTAATAATAATTATATTAATATTATCATCATCATCAATAATAATATTTGAGCGCTAATAATAATAATTCGAACAACAACAACGATAATACTAATATTATTTGTAATATTATTTTTGTTAATAATAATATTAGTAGTAGTAATAGTATTGTTATTATTATTATTATCAATAGTAATACGTAAGTGCTAATAATAATAATAATTATAATGATAATAATAATACTAATCATTAAATGTTATTATTATTTTTTTTATCAATAATAATACTTGAGTGCTAATAATAATAATTACAACAAAATACTAATATATTAAAAATAATATTAGTATCATCATTGTTGTTAGAACATTATTAGCACTCAAATATTTTAATTGATAATAATAATAATATTATTATTAATAAAAAATAGTATTTTGCTGTAATTATTATTATTAGCACTCAAGTATTATTATGATTATTGATAAATAATAATAATAATAATAATAATAATAATAATAATAATAATAACATTTAATGATTAGTATTATTGTTATTGTTATCATTATAATTATTATTATCATCATCAATAATATTTTAGTGCTAATAATATTCTAATAATAATAGTAATATTATTTTTAACATTATTGTTTAAATTATTATTATTAGTAGTAGTAGTAGCAGTATTGTTTTTATTATTATTACTAATTATAACACTTAAGTGCTAATAATAATAATTCTAACAACAACAATGATAATACTAATATTATTTGTAATATTATTTTGTTAATAATAATATTATTAGCAGTAATAGTGTTATTATTATTGTTATTATTGTTGTATAATAATCATTAAATCTTATTATTATTTTTTATCAATAATCATAATAATACTTGAGTGCTAATAATAATAATTACAACAAAATACAAATTATTGTTAAAATATTGTTATTAATATTATTATTGTCATCAGTAATAACATTTGAGTGCTAATAATATTCTAACAAGAATGATAATACTAATATTATTTTTAATATTATTGTTTAAATTATTATTATTAGTAGTAGTAGTATTGTTATTATTATTATCAATAATAATACTTGAGTGTTAATAATATGAATTATAATGATAACAATAATACTAATCATTAAAATGTTGTTATTATTATTTTTTGTCAATAATCATAATAATACTTGAGTGCTAAAAAGATTAATTACAACAAAATTCTAATTATTATTAATAATAATATTGTTATTAATATTATCATTATCATCAATAATAATATTTTAGTGCTAATAATATTAATTCTAACAACAATAATGATAATTTTAGTTTTATTGTTGTTAATCATATTATTATTAGTAGTTGTAGTATTATTAATATTATTGTTATTATTATTATTATTATTATTATTATTATTATTATTATTATTATTATTATTATTATTATTATTATCATCAATAATAATACTTGAGTGCAAATAATATTATTTATAATAAAAACAACAAAAATACTAATCATTAAAATTGTTGTTATTATTATTATTTTTATCAATAATACTTGAGAGCTAATAATATTAAATTACAACTAAAACAACAATGGTAATACTATTATTAATATTGTTATTAATAGTATTATCATCAATAATAATATTTGAATGCGAATAATATTAATTCTAACAACAATGATAATACTGATATTATTTTTAATATTAATGTTGTTGTTATTATTATTATTATCATCAATAATAATATTTGAGTGCTAATATTATTAATTATAATATGTAATAAAAAAAATTATTATTATTTTTAATAATACGGTGAGCTTCTCACAATGTGCATTAGAAGCTGCAGCAAGGCAGAGCCCCTCCTCATTTCCTGGCTGGGGGGGGCATCCAGCATGATCTAGCTTTGCATACGAATATAATATTATTATTATTATTATTATTATCATCATCATCAATAATAGTACTTAAGAACTAATAGTATTCAATATAATATACATAACAACAACAATAATTATTATAATAATAATAATAATATATTCGTATGCAAAGCTAGATCATGCTGGATGCCCCCCCAGCCAGGAAATGAGGCGGGGCTCTGACTTGCTGCAGCTTCTAATGCACATTGTGAGAAGCTCACAGTGTGCAGTGAAATCAGGAGGGAGCCGGTACAACTGTACAAGACCGGGGGGGGGGAGGCCGGAGGTCAGATTTAATGGCGCAGACTGAGATTTATATATTTATAAAGCCATCTTACATTTGGAGTAGACGGAACGCGTTCTTGGAGCTCTCCGTAGGATCGGCCTCCAGTACAGAGATCACAGAAAGTATTTATTGTGGGAATGACTCTAAAATACGCCATAAATATAAAAGATGATGGAGCGCTCTGCATGGCGCGGGTCACGTCCGGAACATTTTATATTCTTACCTCTTCATATTCCTGCCAAGTAAATAAGATTTATATTCTATACAGCCTTTCATAGAGCAATTCTTAGCCAGTGTCACTGAACCAATCAGAGTTCAGCTCCCAACAGGCTGCTGCCGGCAGACACATAACAGACTGATTCTGATTGGTTATCATAGAACATTTTATTACTTTTTTTTTTTTAATATGAACTAAGCTCCACTAATGAACCAGCAGGCACTTGTCTATGGAAAAGTTAAAGCAGAATTAATATTAAACTCAAAACCAAAAATACGGTCATACGGTGCAGCTTTCCAATCATTAGAGGTGGTGGCTGTATTAGTTTTCTTTTGTTTAGGCTTTTTTTTTCCTGTCTGTTTTCACCTGGTGATTTGGCCAGTAACACACCTTCTGTATTAGAGCGCCCCACTCCCACACACAAACACTCTAGATCAGGGATATGCAATTAGCGGACCTCCAGCTGTTGCAGAACTACAAGTCCCATGAGGCATAGCAAGACTGACGGCCACAAGCATGACACCCAGAGGCAGAGGCATGATGGGACTTGCAGGTTTGCAACAGCTGGAGGTCCGCTAATTGCATATCCCTGCTCTGGGTGAAGGAGCACAGGGGGCACAGCAGACAGCAGCATTGTCAGTCTGGGGGGGAGGGGAGTGTTAGATGGACTAGCAGATTTAGATACACTAATAAATTGAAGCCAAACTCCAGCTCACATCATTTTATAATCAGTTACAGCAGGGACAAGTGTGTGTGTGTGTGTGTGTGGGGGGGGGGCAGGAGGGGCGGCTGCCCCAGGCGCAATGGACAGCAGAATTGTGCAGAACAAGCTCTTCTGCAAATGTATCAGTTAAGAGTGATAAACCACTTACCACCGGCAGGGGGTGCTTACAATGATCGGCTTTTATTTATTCATGTAAAATCTTTATCCCAAAAGGAAAAAAAAACAAAACAAAAAAACAGTTTGCTGTAAATGATTATAAAGTGTGAGCTAGAGTTTGCCTTCAATTTGTTAGTGTATCTAAATCTGCCACTACATCTAACACTCCCCGCCCCCCCCCCCCCCCCGACCTATATTGCTGTCTGCTGTGCCTCCTCTGCACATTCCTCTAGAGTTGTGTCTCACTAGTACAGAAGGTGCTACTGGCCAGATCATCAGGTAAACCCAAAAGGGAAAAGTCAAAGAAAAGAAAACTAATGCAGCCGCCACATCTACTGTGTTTCACCAAAAAAAAAAAAGACTGAGTCTTATATTTATTTAGGCTACAAGAAACACGCTAGGGTTTATTTTCAGGGGATGTCTTGTTTATTTTCGGTATGTACAAAAAATTGGACCCCCCCCCCACACCTATCAGCTCAGGAGTCAGCATTGTGAAATCCTGTAGTCCCCAAAAAAACAAAAAACCTTAAAGTCCTTGTAAAATCATGTAATCCGTTCTGTAAAACAATTTATATTATTATTTTAATGTTATTAATTTTATTACTATCATAATCATAATAATATTTGAGTGCTAATATTATTAGTTATAATATAAGTAATGAAAATAATAATAAATATTATTATTATTATTATTATTATAATTATTATCATCAATGATTATATTTGAGTGCTAATACTATTATTTATAATACAAGTAATAAAAATAATAATAAAATTTATTATTTTTATCATCAGCATCAATAATAGTACTTAAGTACTAATAGTACTTAGTATAATATTAATAACAAAAACAATTATATTTATAATAATAATAATATTATATTTGTATTCAAAGCTAGATAATGCTGGATGCCCCCCCCCCCAGCCAGGAGATGAGGCGGGGCTCTATCTGACTTGCTGCAGCTTCTAATGCACATTGTGAGAAGCTCACAGTGTGCAGTGAAATCAGAGGAAGCCATTTTAGTCCAGGAGAGGAGCCAATTACAACTGTGCAAGACTGAAGGGGAGGCCGGAGGTCAGATTGGAGCACTGCAGAGGGAGGGGCCGCTGACGTCAGCTGGGAGGAGAGGAGAAGGTCTCCAGCGGGTCACGTGAGCACCCAGCGGCGCTGTAAATAAGGTGTTTTCCACAATAAAGTTACACAAGGAGACACACTGCACATTATATAATCTTTTTACAGAAACGGATTACATGATTTAACAAGGGATTTAACTAGGGCTTATTTTCGGGGTAGGGCTTATACTGCAGCCATCCCAGGAACTTATGCTAGGTCTTATTTTCAAGGTAGGGCTTATTTTCGGGGGAAACAGGGTAATGATTGGTAAGCTGCAAGACATTTTCGGCTTTTGGTTTAATCCCACTTTAAGCCCTGATGAACGGGGGAGAACCCCTGAAACGCGTTGGCTCTTTTATGTCACTAATCATTCAGTGTAAGACTGTACTGGACTCTATAACTAAAATATTGGTCTGTATACTGCAATGCACAGCCCAGGAGTGAGTATTCATCATAATGCAGCACTGAGCACCACCCATCACCACTGGAGAAGAGGGAGGAGGCCGGGTCATCAGCAGACCAGTCAGAAGACACCTAGCTAAAAGGTATGTACAGTATATAGGAGGAAAAGTAACCCCAGATTAATAATATGTAATAATACATTAATAAATAATAATTAACCTCTAACCTTAAAAAATATTAAATTTATTAATAATAATAATAATAATAATAATAATAATAATATAACAATAAACACCCAAACTTGAACAAAAAAATATATTAGTAATAATAATTTGTTTTAGGTTTAAGGTGTTTAGTTATTTATTACTATTTTATTTTTTAAGGGTTAATTTATTTATTGTTACTTAGTATTTATTGAATTTATTTATTTTTTTATTTATGATTTTTATTTATCTATGTATTTATTTTACATATATTTATTAATGTATTATTATTCGTATAGTAATAAATAAAATAAAAAAATAAGCAAAATAGTAATAAATAACCCTAACCTCCAACTCCTAATCCTAACCCTCACCTAAACTGAACTCGAACCCCTTACCCTAAAACATTATAATAAATGAATATTAAAAATAAAAGAAGAAATAAAAGCTAATGGAAAAGCTCAAAAAGCTGAAATACCTAGCAACACATGATGCAACAGATTATAGTTTTCTCTATCGGCTAATAAAAAAATGCCAAAGCCCAAAAACGCTGCATACGAATGCGCAAGTCGCACATAAAGACGCGCCAAAAATCACGCATAAAAACATGCGGAAAAACGCTCAAAGAAGCTACGCTCAGGTGTGAATGCAGCCTAAGGGAGTATGTGGCAGTCTCAGCCAGGACTAGAACCAGGCCACGCCCTCAACACATTTTGTTGCACCCCCCCAAGCTTATTTATGGCGATATACCGGGCATTTTCACCCCCTTCCTGCCCAGGCCAATTTTCAGCTTTCAGCGCTGTAACATTTTAAATGACAATTGCGCGGACATACAACACTGCACCCAAATAAATTTTTTATAATTTTTAGCCCACAAATAGAGCTTTCTTTTGGTGGTATTTGATCACCTCTGCGGTTTTTATTTTTTGCACTATAAAAAAAAAAATGCGACAATTTTGAAAAAAAAAACCCACAATTTTTTACTTTTTGCTATAATAAATATCGCATTTAAAAAAAAAAAACAAAAACAATTTTTTTCCTCAGTTTAGGCCGATATGTATTCCTCTACATATTTTTGGTAAAAAAAAAAAAAATTGCAATAAGCGTATATTGATTGGTTTGCGCAAAAGTTATAGCACCTACAAAATAGGTTATTGATTTATAGCATTTTAATTTTTTTATACTAGTAATGGCGGCGATCTGCGATTTTTATCGTGACTGCGACATTGTGGTGGACAGATCGGACACTTTTGACACCATTTTGGACCATTGACATTTATACAGCCATCAGTGCTATAAACATGCACTGGTTACTGTATAAATGTCACTGGCAGGGAAGGAGTTAACACTAGGGGGCGATCAAGGGGTTAAATGTGTTCCCTAGGGAATGATTCTAACTGTAGGGGGAAGGGGACTGACTAGGGGAGGAGACTGATCGATGTTCCTATATACTAGGAACACACGATCTGTCTCCTCTCCCCTGACAGGACGTGGATCTGTGTGTTTACACACACAGATCCTCGTTCCTGCTCTGTCACGAGCGATCACGGGTGCCCGGTGGACCACGCGGCCGCCGGCCACGTGCATCGGCTCCTCGGTGATGCGCCCGGCCCCCTATACCGCCGAGGACGTCATATGACGCCTGCCTAGGATTGGAGATCCCATCTGCAGACGTCATATGACTATAGCCGGGTAATGAAGTGGTTAAACATTGTATACACGTTAAGTTATTATTTTTCATTCAACCCAGCGGGCTAAATGAAAAAAAAAGAAAACCGGGAAGCTCGCTGTACTACCTATGTGATTTTACTACAGAGATCTCCCCGCTTGAGCTATTGTGTTCGCTCGCAGTCAGAGCCAGGACAAGGGGTGGGCAGGAGGGGGCGGTTGCCCTGGGCGCAATGGTTTATTGCAGGGATGGGAGCGCCCTGACCCTAACCCTAAGGGAAGTGGGCAGGCGCAGTTTGGCATCATTGCCCTGGGGTGCTGGATGACCTTGTCCCAGGACTGCTCGCTGATTGGCGGCTGTTTTTCCAGCATGCCCGTTCGACAGAAGCCAGGCGTTAAGCCAGCTGTTGTACACACAGGATGAATGCCATCCGGTTTTTGTTGAACCGTCTGATACCGATGGATATTTGGCCCGTGTGTACCAGGCTTTACCATCCTGACAACACTTTTCTTACTGACAGTCCTTTCAGTGTCAGTTATTAGCAATGAGCTGAAGCAGCAGATCGGACGGCTTCAGAGCCCAACACTCAGCATGACACTCCGACTCTGGCAGGGAAAGAATATAAGTGTATAATAAAAAAGCACATTGTTATAACAATACAGGCATAGCAGCTCACATTATTAATAGATTCAATGAGCCAAATCGGTAATGATTCTCCTTAACCAGTTGCGGACATCGGGCTGCTACGTATTCCCTTCAAAATCGAAGTACACAGGGCGTTCTGAGCAGTGTTTATAAACCCGACTCTGAAGAGTGATGGAGATAATAGAGAGATACAATAAAGTGATGGAGATAATAGAGAGATACAATAAAGTGATGGAGATAATAGAGAGATACAATAGGGGGAAGGAGATGATAGAGAGATACAATAGAGGGATGGAGATAATAGAGAGATACAATAGAGTGATGGAGATAATAGAGAGATACAATAGAGGGATGGAGATGATAGAGAGATACAATAGAGTGATGGAGATGATAGAGAGATACAATAGAGGGAAGGAGATAATAGAGAGATACAATAGAGGGAAGGAGATGATAGAGAGATACAATAGAGTGATGGAGATAATAGAGAGATACAATAGAGGGATGGAGATGATAGAGAGATACAATAGAGGGATGGAGATAATAGAGAGATACAATAGAGTGATGGAGATAATAGAGAGATACAATAGAGGGATGGAGATGATAGAGAGATACAATAGAGTGATGGAGATGATAGAGATACAATAGAGGGATGGAGATGATATAGAGATACAACAAAGGGATGGAGATGATAGAGAGATACAATAGAGTGATGGAGATGATAGAGAGATACAATAGAGTGATGGAGATAATAGAGAGATACAATAGAGGGATGGAGATGATAGAGAGATACAATAGAGGGATGGAGATGATAGAGAGATACAATAGAGGGATGGAGATGATAGAGAGATACAATAGAGGGATGGAGATAATAGAGAGATATAATAGAGGGATGGAGATGATAGAGAGATACAATAGAGTGATGGAGATGATATAGAGATAGAATGGAGGGATGGAGATAATAGAGAGATACAATAGAATGATGGAGATGATAGAGAGATACAATAGAGGGATGGAGATGATAGAGATATAATAGAGGGATGGAGATAATAGATACAATAGAGGGAAGGAGATGATAGAGAGATACAATAGAGGGATGGAGATGATATAGAGATACAATAGAGTGATGGAGATGATAGAGAGATACAATAGAGGGATGGAGATGATAGAGAGATACATTAGAGTGATGGAGATGATAGAGAGATACAATAGAGTGATGGAGATGATAGAGAGATACAATAGAGTGATGGAGATGATAGAGATACAATAGAGGGATGGAGATAATAGAGAGATACAATAGAGTGATGGAGATGATAGAGATACAATAGAGGGATGGAGATGATAGAGAGATACAATAGAGGGATGGAGATGATAGAGAGATACAATAGAATGATGGAGATGATAGAGAGATACAATAGAGGGATGGAGATGATAGAGATACAATAGAGGGATGGAGATAATAGAGAGATACAATAGAGGGAAGGAGATGATATAGAGATACAATAGAGGGATGGAGATGATAGAGATACAATAGAGGGATGAAGATAATAGAGAGATATAATAGAGGGATGAAGATAATAGAGAGATATAATAGAGGGATGGAGATGATAGAGAGATACAATAGAGGGAAGGAGATGATAGAGAGATACAATAGAGGGATGGAGATGATAGAGAGATACAATAGAGGGATGGAGATGATAGAGAGATATAATAGAGGGATGGAGATGATAGAGAGATACAATAGAGTGATGGAGATGATAGAGAGATACAATAGAGGGATGGAGATGATAGAGAGATACAATAGAGGGATGGAGATGATAGAGAGATATAATAGAGGGATGGAGATAATAGAGAGATACAATAGAGGGATGGAGATGATAGAGAGATACAATAGAGGGATGGAGATTATAGAGAGATACAATAGAGGGATGGAGATGATAGAGAGATACAATAGAGGGAAGGAGATGATATAGAGATACAATAGAGGGAAGGAGATGATAGAGAGATACAATAGAGGGATGGAGATGATAGAGAGATACAATAGAGGGATGGAGATTATAGAGAGATACAATAGAGGGAAGGAGATGATATAGAGATACAATAGAGGGATGGAGATTATAGAGAGATACAATAGAGGGAAGGAGATGATATAGAGATACAATAGAGGGAAGGAGATGATAGAGAGATACAATAGAGGGAAGGAGATGATAGATACAATAGAGTGATGGACACAATAGAGAGATACAATGGAGGGATGGAGATGATATAAAGATAGAATGAAGGGATAGAGATGATAAAGAGATACAATAGAGGAATGGGGATGATAGAGAGATAAAATTGGGGGATGGAGATAATAGAGAGATACAATAGAGTGATGGAGATGATAAATGACACTGGCATAGAAGGGGTTAACACTAGGGGGAGATCAAGAGGTTAAATGTGTTCCCTGGGAGGTGTTTCTAACTGTGGGGGGAGGGGACTGACTGGGGGTACAGAGAGATCGCTGTTCCTAATCACTAGGAACAGACGATCACTCTGTACTTTCCTGTCAGAACGAGGATCTGCTTTGTCTACATTGACAGATCCCTGTTCTGGCTCTCTGTGGAGCGATCCCGGATTGCAGGCTGCTGACAATGCTGCTGTCCAAAAGGTGCCCCCTGTTCTCCTTCCTCCAGAGTTGTGTCTCACCAATACAGGAAATGTGTTACTCGCCAGATTACCAGGTGAAAACAGAGGGGAAAAGGAACAGTCAGGCTGGGGAGGAAGCCAGGAAATGGGGCGGGGCTCTATCTGACTTGCTGCAGCTTCTAATGCACATTGTGAGAAGCTCACAGTGTGCAGTGAAATCGGAGGAAGCCATTTCAGTCCAGTAGAGGAGCCGCTACAACTGTGCAAGACTGAAGGAGGTTTTTGTGTTTTGGTTGGATTGATGAGACAGATCCGGGTGATATGTGGGCAGAGATGGAGGCGGCGGAGTCTGGAAAACCGCAGGATTTTGCCGTCTAGATGAGGTCACCGTTGTGCATTCGATCTCTCCAATGTGTGCCAGAGGAGCGCCGCCATCGCCCGCTTCTGAGGTCTTGTAGCAAACAATACGCCACAGAGGAAGGAAGACGGCGCTTTTGTTTTCCAATTACGAGGGTTTAAAGAGATTTGCGATGAATGTACCCGATGATTATTTTCATGTTTAATCATTCCGATGATTGTTTCATGTAACAATTTGTAAAATCTTCCTCTTGTGGTCATCCACGTGATTGGCATCTCCACCTAAAAAATATATTAACCACTTGCCTACAGGGCACTTTTACCCCCTTCCTGCCCAGGCCAGTTTTCAGCTTTCAGCGCTGTCACACTTTGAATGACAATTGCGCGGTCATGCTACACTGTACCCATGTGAAATGTTTGTCATTTTCTTCACACAAATAGAGCTTTCTTTTGGTGGTATTTAAAGCGGTGTTGCGGCCGCAGTTTTTTTTTTTTTTAAAAACTCAGCAGCTACAAACACTGTAGCTGCTGACTTTTAATAAGGACACTTACCTGTCCAGGGAGCCCGCGATGTCCCCCTCCCCCCCTCCCCAGGCCGATCCGTCCATCGGATCGGGTGCCGGCACCGCCATCCTAACGAAGGGAAACAGGCAGTGGAGCCTTGCGGCTTCACTGCCTGTTTCCTACTGCGCATGCGCGAGTCGCGCGGCGCTTCGTGAATGGGCGGCTGTCTTCTGTGACACACACAGGTCCCAGAAGACAGCGCGCCCCATTTCCCAGGAGGCAACCCGAGGGAAGAAGAGAAGGAACAGCTCCGCGGAGAAGGAAGTGGCAGATTAGGACGACTGCCTAGCAACAGCCATTTCTGGTAAGTAAAAAAAATTTTTTTTTTTCAAATGTTTTTTAATATATTTTAAATAGACTTAAAGTATTTTTTTTTTTTTTTTTAGGGTGGACCTCCACTTTAATCATTGCTGAGTTTAAAAAAAAAAAAAAAAAGACAGAAAATGTTGAAATAAAAAAAGATTTTCTTAGTTTCTGTCAGTAAATTTTCTAAATAAGTAATTTTTCTCCTTCACTGTTGGGCACTGATGAGGCGGAACTTATGGGCACCGATTAGGTGGTGCTGATATGTGGCACTGATAAGCACTGATGGGTGGCACTGATGGGTGGCACTGATGGGTGGCACTGATAGGCGGCACAGATAGGCGGCACTGATGGGCATTGATGGGTGGAACTGATGGGCAGCAATGATGGGCACTGATGGGCAGCAATGATGGGTATTGATGGGCAGCACTGACTGACATCACTAATGGGCACTGATTGCTGGCACTGGTGGGGACCAATTACTGGCACTGGTGGCGTGTTATTCTAATCAGGGCACTGATTACATGTCTTGATGCCCCCTGGGAGGAGATGCCACTGATTGGCTCTCCTCGCCACACACTCTGTCAGTGTGAGGCAAGGAGAGCCGATTACCGGCATCTCCGTGTTTAACCATGTGATCGGCTGTGTCCAATCACAGCCGGTCACATGTAAAGAGCTGCGGAGATCGGGGTCATGCCATATCCTAGCAACACAGGGCGGCCGCGATCGCCGCGCTGCACGCCCCCGCAGGCGCACGAGGGCAGCTGTTCTGTGACGACTTCATATAACGTCGTCCCAGAACGAGAGCCGCACCCCCCCCTCCGTCATTTGACGGTGGACGGGCGGCAAGCGGTTAAAGGCTTTCTTTTTTTTTTTTAATAACAAACATGTTATACTTACCTGCTCTGTGTAATGGTTTTTCACAGAGCAGCCCGGATCCTCTCCTTCTCGGGCCGGCGCTCCTGGCTCTTCCCTCCTGCCCACCGCGGCTCGGCTCTGCCCCCCCTCTCTCTCTCCTCATTGGCTCACTGGCTGTGATTGACAGCCAATGGCTCCCACTGCTGTCTCAGCCAATGAGAAGGAAGAGTCCCCGGAGAGCCGAGGCTCTTGGGCACATCGCTGGATAGAGATGGGGCTCGGGTAAGTATTAGGGGGATGCTGGGGCACAGAGAAAGATTTTTACCTTCATGCACAGAATTCATGAAGGTAAAAAACGTTGAGCCTTTACAACCACTTTAAGTGCCGGTTCAAACTGATGCGAATTTGTTGCGAATTAGATCGATTACAAAAAGCCTAGATTCTCATGTCATCCAAAAAACACAATGTGCCCAATGGCGGTCGTTCACATCTATGCGTTGCGACTGATGCTAAGCGAATGCGATGCGGCAACAAAAAAGGGTGCTGTGCGAGTTTACTGCGTTGTGATTTTCCTCTCCATAGACATCAATGTCGATTCTTACATATTTCCCCCACTCGCCAACATCGCAGCTGCGCCCAATCCCATCCGAAAAATCACTCAATTCGCATTTCAATCGCAATGTCTTTAGCACAAATCGCACCGCAAAATCACAAGGGGCTCCAGCAAAAAAAAACTGCATGAGAATTGCACCCATTTGCATCGCATAAAGTGTAAACCCAGGACTGAAGCTGAACTCTGGGCACAGAAATTTTCATTCAAATTTAATCCTCAATCGCTACAAAAGGATATAAATCGACTTTATGTGCAGCAAATTCCTTTGCAAACCCAGATATGACCATGTAAAAAAATCAGTGACATCATCATTGTGCTGCGCCTCATCAGTGAAGGAGAAAACATACTTATTTACAAAATTTTATAAGAGAAACAAAGAAAAACTTTTTTTTTTTTCAAAATTTGTTTAGGAAAAAAAAAACAAAAAAGCCCCAAAGGTGATCGAATACCACCAAAATAAAACTCTATTTGTGGGAACAAAATGATAAAAAATGTCATTTGGGTACAGTGTAGCATGACCGCGCAATTGTCACTTTAAAAAGCGACAGCACTGAAAGCTTAAAATTGGCTCGGGCATGAGGGGGGAAAGTGCCCGGTATTGAAGGGGTTAAAAACACATTAAACTCCTCATCCTCTGCCCCTCCCCCTTCCCGTCGCACAGCTTATTACAGGTGCACTTTAGAGGTGGAGTGGTAACAGGAGACGATCTTTTTATGGGATGAGATGCGGTTTTCTCTCTCCAATAAATGAGGATTTGGAGGTTTGGAGTTATTTGCTGTGTACATTCCATGCCATCGTCTCTGGCACAGAACCGGGGACCCGTCCGGGCAGAAAGATGAACGGTGGAACGGATGGGCGGAGTCCGATGTTCTGCATGGAACACTGAACACAGCGGGGACGTGTCCTTGTGTCACCTCTGCGCTCGGGTCAGGCACAGGCTGTCCTTAAAGGGGCACTCCAGTTTTGAAGAAAAAATAAATAAAAGTGTTACTAAACTCAGGATCCTGCATTCACTATATCTGGTCTCCCCAGGGCCCTGCATTCACTATATATGGTCTCCCTAGGAGCCTATATTCACTATATCTGGTCTCCCCAGGAGCCTGCATTCACTATATCTGGTCTCCCCAGGAGCCTGCATTCACTATATCTACTCTCCCCAGGATCCTGCATTCACTATATCTGGTCTCCCCAGGGCCCTGCATTCACTATATATGGTCTCCCTAGGAGCCTATATTCACTATATCTGGTCTCCCCAGGAGTCTGCATTCACTATATCTGGTCTCCCCAGGAGCCTGCATTCACTATATCTGGTCTCCCCAGGAGCCTATATTCACTATATCTGGTCTCCCCAGGAGTCTGCATTCACTATATCTGGTCTCCCCAGGAGCCTGCATTCACTATATCTGGTCTCCCCAGGAGCCTGCATTTACTATATCTGGTCTCCCCAGGAGCATGCATTCACTATGTCTGGTCTCCCCAGGACTCTGCATTCACTATATCTGGTCTCCCCAGGGCTCTGCATTCACTATATCTGGTCTCCCCAGGACTCTGCATTCACTATATCTGATCTCCCCAGGACTCTGCATTCACTATATCTGGTCTCCCCAGGGCTCTGCATTCACTATATCTGGTCTCCCCAGGGCTCTGCATTCACTATATCTGGTCTCCCCAGGAGCCTGCATTCACTATATCTGGTCTCCCCAGGAGCCTGCATTCACTATATCTGGTCTTCCCAGGACCCTGCATTCACTATATCTGGTCTCCCCAGGAGCCTGCATTCACTATATCTGGTCTTCCCAGGAGCCTATATTCACTATATCTGGTCTCCCCAGGAGTCTGCATTCACTATATCTGGTCTCCCCAGGAGCCTGCATTCACTATATCTGGTCTCCCCAGGAGCATGCATTCAATATATCTGGTCTCCCCAGGACCGTGCATTCACTATATCTGCTCTCCCCAGGAACCTGCATTCACTATATCTGGTCTCCCCGGGAGTCTGCATTCACTATATCTGGTCTCCCCAGGGCTCTGCATTCACTATATCTGGTCTCCCCAGGACTCTGCATTTACTATATCTGGTCTCCCCAGGGCTCTGCATTCACTATATCTGGTCTCCCCAGGGCTCTGCATTCACTATATCTGGTCTCCCCAGGACTCTGCATTCACTATATCTGGTCTCCCCAGGGCTCTGCATTCACTATATCTGGTCTCCCCAGGGCTCTGCATTCACTATATCTGGTCTCCCCAGGAGCCTGCATTCACTATATCTGGTCTCCCCAGGAGCCTGCATTCACTATATCTGGTCTTCCCAGGAGCCTGCATTCACTATATCTGGTCTCCCCAGGTCTCTGCATTCACTATATCTGGTCTCCCCAGGAGACTGCATTCACTATATCTGGTCTCCCCAGGAGCCTGCATTCGCTATATCTGAACTCCCCAGGAGCCTGCATTCACTATATCTGGTCTCCCCAGGAGCCTGCATCCACTATATCTGGTCTCCCCAGGAGCCTGCGTTCACTATATCTGGTCTCCCCAGGAGCCTGCATTCACTATATCTGGTCTCCCCAGGAACCTGCATTCACTATATCTGGTCTCCCCAGGAGCCTGCATTCACTATATCTGGTCTCCCCAGGAGCCTGCATTCACTATATATGGTCTCCCCAGGACTCTGCATTCACTATATCTGGTCTCCCCAGGACTCTGCATTCACTATATATGGTCTCCCTAGGAACCTGCATTCACTATATCTGGTCTCCCCAGGAGCCTGCATTCACTATATATGGTCTCCCCAGGAGCCTGCATTCACTATATCTGGTCTCCCCAGGAGCATGCATTCATTATATCTGCTCTTCCACAGAACACAGAACATGGAAATGCAAATAATTTAGTAAATATAAACTGCTAAATACCTTTTCTCATCAGCAGTATATATCATCAGCCGCGAGCATCAGCACCCCCGCTATGCATCTGGCATGCACGCCTGCTATCCGGACCCCGCGAGCCAATGTACAGCTACGTGGTTTCACGCAGGGGAGCCAACTTGCCGCAGTATAACTGCGGCGGCTGGTCCGGAAGTGGTTAATAATAATAAATAACAATAATAAAAACTTTCTATTATTATTATTAATTCATTCAGTTCCATTTGTTTAGATGAGGCATTCGTTATTTCGGATAATAAGTAACTTCGGATAAATTTGTATTCGTTACGTTCACTAACAGCCAAATTTGAAAGGAAATTCCAATACCTATAATTTAATAGTTAGTTATTATTAGTTAGTTATTCATAAGGTCATAATGAATGACCCGAAAAACGAACAAAAAAACCCCTGAATGAAACGAAAACGAACAAATTATTCGGCAGTGCACATGTCTAGTTTACTCTGAACTGATGACCCATAGAACTAGAGGAAAAACATTTTTTTAATTTCTGATAGAACAAGGGAGGGTTATACCCCCTGTCAGGGTTTTTATTTCCCCCCTAGATATCCCATTGGAGAGATTTCCCTTCACTTCCTGTCCCATTGCCAAAACAGGAAGTGAGAGGAAATCCCTGCAAAGTGAAGGAATCCCTGGTTGTCACCAGAACTAGTGTCCCCCATTGGAAGATTTCCCCTCCATTCCTGTCCTGGTGACAACCCAAAGTTTAACTTTCACTTTTCGATGCTAACAGTAAATTAGACAAATAGAGAGCGGGTGAGTCTCCCTCATGGGGATGCAGACAGCAACAAAAGCCTGGCAGGGGTTTCGACCCCTTTTTCATTCATTCCAAAACTTAAAAAAAAAAAAAAAAAAAAAAAGGTTTTGCAAAAGGAAAGCTCTGACTCAACAAAATAGTATAAAATTAATTTGGGTAGAATGTTGCATGACCGAGTAATTGTCAGCTGAACTATCACAGTACTAAAAAATGGACCGGGGGGGGGGGGGGGGGGTTGGAGATAGCATGCTGGTATTGAGGAAGTGTTTGTAAACCTCAGACATGAAACATGAACAAAGCATATCCCTCTATAGTGTGTACTTGTCTCAGTCCAGAGCACTAAGTGTCATTCCTGTCTGCTGCCTCCTTCCCCTGCTATCAGCATGAGTCACTTCTGACAAGATTTCCCGACACCAAGAGAAAAATGGTGACAGGGGCGGGATCGCCAGCACACAGCTTGTGATTGACAGCCTCAGTTCTGTTCCTGTGTGCTGTATGAAAGAGTAGGGGGGGGGGGGTGTCCCTTCCCTTCAATCAACTCTCACTGAGCTCTGCAGAGTGTAACTTCAGCTCCCACCCTCTGCTTTCTGAAGGCTCAGACAAGCGTTATACATTTAGAATTTTTTTTAAACAGATGTAGAGAAGAGAAGACAGCAGATAAACAGGTACAACTTATGTAGGAGGATTTGTTTCATCTCTGTGTATCACGTGAGGCCACTCACTTCACTGGGGATATGGAAGGGTTTACAACCACTTTAACGAAACACAGTGGCTCCCATCGCTGACTTCTCATTCTGCAAATACTATTTCGCTGGAGGTCACATGGTGACCCCTCTTGTTTCAGGATTTGGAGTCACTAACCCAGAACATAATAACTACTGACTTTACTCGCTTTGCCCACCTACTTGTTCTGGACGATTGCAGACAGGTAGGTCAGATAAAAAGACGCGCAAATAGCAACAATAGCAACCCTCATATGAAAGAATGAGTTCAAACCAGCCAGAAGTCATATCAATTTTTACCACTAGAGGTCACCATTGACACTATCACCATTTGTCAAACAAACCTACATTTTTTATTATCAGGACAATGCTGCCCTCTAATGATGAGACTTGAAATGACAGCTGCCTCACTAATTTGCTCAAATGAACAGCTCATTCATTGCTCATTATAAATGAATCGGATATTTCTGGGGTGTGACCGGCTCTCCTGTCACCTCTCATCCCAAATCAAATTAATCCTCCCCACCCCCAGTCTTTAAATGGTTTAAAGAATATTAAAGGGAACCGGCTGCAGAAGCCTCTGATGGAAGCATCCAATACCCGACTCATGGGCCAGATTTGGGGGTGCAATGAGGCGGAATGTATTCAGTTTTTTACTGTGAATTACTCCCAGAGCTCTGTAACTACCTTCTATGACTGATCAGTGTACCGGCCCCGCACCATGTGATCGCTGTGAACCAATCACAGCAGACCACAGGGCGATTGTAAACAATGAATGGCTTTGGATTCATGCCATTCGTTTGTGTACAATTGTGTTGCTGGCTGTGATTGGTCACAGTGATCACATGGTACAGACAAGACCAATCACAGCCCATCTGTAACATTTGATTCGTTGCGGCCAATCACAACTAATCGCAATCGTAAACAACTGAATCAGTTTCCTTCAGTAAAAATGGTTGCTTATAACAGTGAAATTCATGGCTATAAGCAATCATAATGTGTAAAAAAAAAAATCCTGATCACTTCCCCAGAGTAAAACAATGTTATTATGTAACACCGTACTGCTCTGGGTTGTCACCAGGACAGGAATGGAGGGGAAATCTTCCAATGGGGGACACTAGTTCTGGTGACAACCAGGGATTCCCTCACTTTGCAGGGATTTCCTCTCACTTCCTGTGTTTGGCGATGGGACAGGAAGTGAAGGGAAATCTCTCCAATGGGATACCTAGGGGGGGAAAAAATGAAAAACCCTGACAGGGGGTATAACCCTCCCTTATTCTATTAGAAACTAAAAAAATGTTTTTCCTCTAGTTCTACAGGTCATCGGTTTAGAGTAAACTAGACATGTGCACTGCCGGATAATTTGTTCGTTTTCGTTTCATTCGTTTTTTGGTTTTTTTTCCGTTTTCGGGTCATTTGTTATGAACGCAATTAGTAAATTCAAAAATTCGAAAGTAAGAAATAAAATCCGAAAATTCGAAAGAATAACTAACTAATAATAACTAACTATTAAATTATATTTGATTTATATTCAAATTTGGCTGTTAGTGAATGAATTACGAATTTATCCAAAGTTACGAATTATCCGAAATAACGAATGCCGCATCTAAACGAATGGAACAGATCAAATTAATAATAAATAATAATAATAAGTTTTTATTATTGTTATTTATTACTATTAATCATAATAATTATGATCATGTGACCGCTGTGATTTTTCAAAAAAAGAAAAAAAAAATTGCGAAAAAAAGAAGAAATAAATGGAATTAAAAAAATGTTTTTTTTTTGTTTGTTTTTTTGTTTTTTACATACTGTGAGCAGTCAATGCCCCTGATCACCTCCACACTAGTTATATAATGACGCTGTACTGCAATGATGACTGTATGTAAAAAAAACAAATACAACTTCAAAAAACTTGCCATGCCTGTTACTAAACACCTTGGACTGTCTACTTTCCAAAAAGGGGCTCATTTGGGAGGGGGGGGGGGGGGATTTGTACTGTCCTGCTGTTTTCAGGCCTCAAGAAATGAGATCGCTCGTCAGTCCATCAGGATTGATCGACTTTCAGATATATCTCCGCAGTTTGTGGACTCTATAAAACTTTCCTACAGACTAAATAATAGACACTGATTTGGGTTATTTTCAAAGAAATGTAGCAGAACACATTTTTTGGGCTAAATTTATAAAGAACGATTATTTATTTGCAAAGTTTTATAACAGAAATGAAGAAAACACGGTAGAGCTGCACAATTAATCGTCAAGAATCGTTATTGCGATCTTGACTGAAGTGTCTCACAATTCTTTCTGCTCTTCTGAAGCCATCAAAAGAAAGGAAGAGAAAAAAACGGGCAGTCTGGAAAGAATCAAAACATTCTTTATCAGTTGAACTTAAGTGTAAACATTGTAACAATTTGTCAATGGAATAGACTTCCTGTGAAAGTGAAAAAAGTTTAACTACTTAAAACACTAAACCTTTTTCTGACATTTGTTGGTTTCAAGTTAAAATCATTTTTTTTTTTTTTTGCTAGAAAATTACTTAGAACCTCCAAACATATATATTTTTTTACTAGACACCCTGGAGAATAAAATGGCGGTTGTTGCAATATTTTATGTCACACTGTATTTGCGCAGCGGTCTTTCAAATGCAATTTTTTTGGGAAAAAATTACTTTAATGAAAAAAAAAAAAATCTAACCAGTAAAGTTAGCCCATTAATTTTTTTTGTTTTGTATAATGTGAAAGATTTTACGTCGCGAGAATCGTGATCTTTTTATTCTAAGCGAAAAAATCGTGATTCTCATTTTGGCCGGAAACATGCAGCCCTAAAACGCGGTTTATTTTTTTAAATTTTTGCTCTTTTCTATGTTTATTTAGCAAAAAATAAAAAAAACCCAGGAGGTGAGTAAATACCCCCAAAAGAAAAAGCTCTATTTGTGTGAAACAAAAATGATAAAAATGTCACATGTGTACAGTGTAGCATGACCGCGCAACTGTCATTCAAAGTGCGACAGTGTTGAAAGCTGAAAATTGGCCGGGGCAGCAAGGGGGTAAAAGTGCCCGGTATTGAAGTGGTTAAATGGAGATCACCATGTGATCAGTCAGGACACTGTATGGGGTTCATAAGGAAGTCCTCTGCGGGGTCCTGACATGTCCCTTTAAGTTCTCATTATAAATGGCTCCTGTGGTCAGACTGCAGACAGCGAAGTATTTAGGTATCCTTGCAGTGTATATACACCCCGACTATGAGCTTCTCCTATTCACTCCGGTTTTGTTACATTCCCTATCAGAAGTGTTTTGCTCTCTCTGTATAATAAATACTTGTTGATCCCGCCAGAAATCCAGAGCTGTCCCGTGTCGTCTGCTCACTTCCTGTGTTATCTCATGGAGTCTAATCAGCCCTCCCATAATGGACTGCAGAACAACGAGCCTTTGTGTTGTGAATAGTTTAGCAAAAGAGAGGGTGAGCCGAGCAACTGCTGGGGGAGGAAACAGGGGGATCGAAGCTGCTGCAGCACTGTTGCAAGGGGGAGCAGGGTGATCTGAGCTGCTGAGTCACTGCTGGGAGGGGGAAGCAGGGTGAGCTGCTGAGTCACTGCTGGGAGGGGGAGCAGGATGAGCTGCTGAGTCACTGCTGGGAGGGGGAAGCAGGGTGAGCTGCTGAGTCACTGCTGGGAGGGGGTGCGGGATGAGCTGCTAAGTCACTGCTGGGAGAGGGAGCAGGATGAGCTGCTGAGTCACTGCTGGGAGCTGAGCTGCTGAGTCACTGGGAGGGGAGCAAAGTGATCTGAGCTCTAAATCAATGCTGAGAGGCTGAGCTGCTAAATCGCTGCTGAGTCACTGCTGGGAGGGGAAGCAGGATGAGCTGCTGAGTCACTGCTGGGAGCTGAGCTGCTGAGTCAATGCTATAGAAAAGGGTGGCAGGGGGTGGGGGTGGGGGTTCAGGTAGCTAAGCTGTTGAATCATAGCTGGGAAGGGAAGCTAGGCTGATATGCCACTTTTTGTGAGTCAGAGCTGAGCTGTGTGTGTGTGTGTGTGTGGGGGGGGGGGGACTGCTAAGTGACTTCTGGGTTGGAGAGCTGAGCTGCTGAGTTTGAGTTACTCCTGGGGATAGGTGGAATTGAGTTGCTCCCGGGCATAGGTGGGGTTGAGTTGCTCCCGGGGATGGGTGGGGTTGAGTTGCTCCCGGGGATAGGTGGGGTTGAGTAACTCCTGGGGATAGGTGGGGTTGAGTTGCTCCCGGGGATAGGTGGGGTTGAGTAACTCCTGGGGATAGGTGGGGTTGAGTAACTCCTGGGGATAGGTGGGGTTGAGTTGCTCCCGGGGATAGGTGGGGTTGAGTTGCTCCCGGGGATAGGTGGGGTTGAGTTGCTCCCGGGGATAGGTGGGGTTGAGTAGCTCCTGGGGATAGGTGGGGTTGAGTTGCTCCCGAGGATAGGTGGAGTTGAGTTGCTCCCGGGGATAGGTGGAGTTGAGTAGCTCCTGGGGATAGGTGGAGTTGAGTTGCTCCTGGGGATAGGTGGAGTTGAGTTGCTCCTGGGGATAGGTGGGGTTGAGTTGCTCCTGGGGATAGGTGGGGCTGAGTTGCTCCCGGGGATAGGTGGGGTTGAGTTGCTCCTGGAAATAGGTGGGGTTGAGTAACTCCTGGGGATAGGTGGGGTTGAGTAACTCCTGGGGATAGGTGGGGTTGAGTAACTCCTGGGGATAGGTGGGGTTGAGTTGCTCCCGGGGATAGGTGGGGTTGAGTTGCTCCTGGGGATAGGTGGGGTTGAGTTGCTCCCGGGGATAGGTGGGGTTGAGTAACTCCTGGGGATAGGTGGGGTTGAGTAACTCCTGGGGATAGGTGGGGTTGAGTAACTCCTGGGGATAGGTGGGGTTGAGTTGCTCCCGGGGATAGGTGGGGTTGAGTTGCTCCCGGGGATAGGTGGGGTTGAGTTGCTCCCGGGGATAGGTGGGGTTGAGTAGCTCCCGGGGATAGGTGGGGTTGAGTTGCTCCCGAGGATAGGTGGAGTTGAGTTGCTCCCGGGGATAGGTGGAGTTGAGTAGCTCCTGGGGATAGGTGGGGTTGAGTTGCTCCTGGGGATAGGTGGAGTTGAGTTGCTCCTGGGGATAGGTGGGGTTGAGTTGCTCCCGGGGATAGGTGGGGTTGAGTTGCTCCCGGGGATAGGTGGGGTTGAGTTGCTCCCGGGGATAGGTGGGGTTGAGTTGCTCCCGGGGATAGGTGGGGTTGAGTTGCTCCTGGGGATAGATGGGGTTGAGTTGCTCCCGGGGATAGGTGGGGTTGAGTTGCTCCTGGGGATAGGTGGAGTTGAGTTGCTCCTGGAAATAGGTGGGGTTGAGTAGCTCCTGGTGATAGGTGGGGTTGAGTAGCTCCTGGGGATAGGTGGGGCTGAGTTGCTCCTGGGGATAGGTGGGGTTGAATTGCTCCTGGGGATAGGTGGAGTTGAGTTGCTCCTGGGGATAGGTGGAGTTGAGTTGCTCCTGGGGATAGGTGGGGTTGAGTTGCTCCTGGGGATAGGTGGAGTTGAGTTGCTCCTGGAAATAGGTGGGGTTGAGTAGCTCCTGGGGATAGGTGGGGCTGAGTTGCTCCTGGGGATAGGTGGGGTTGAGTTGCTCCTGGGGATAGGTGGAGTTGAGTTGCTCCTGGGGATAGGTGGGGTTGAGTTGCTCCTGGGGATAGGTGGGGTTGAGTTGCTCCTGGGGATAGGTGGGGTTGAGTTGCTCCTGGGGATAGGTGGAGTTGAGTTGCTCCTGGGGATAGGTGGGGTTGAGTTGCTCCTGGGGATAGGTGGGGTTGAGTTGCTCCTGGGGATAGGTGGGGTTGAGTTGCTCCTGGGGATAGGTGGGGTTGAGTTGCTCCTGGGGATAGGTGGGGTTGAGTTGCTCCTGGGGATAGGTGGGGTTGAGTTGCTCCTGGGGATAGGTGGGGTTGAGTTGCTCCCGGGGATAGGTGGGGTGGAGTAGCTCCCGGGGATAGGTGGGGTTGAGTTGCTCCCGGGGATAGGTGGGGTTGAGTTGCTCCCGGGGATAGGTGGGGTTGAGTTGCTCCCGGGGATAGGTGGGGTTGAGTTGCTCCCGGGGATAGGTGGGGTTGAGTTGCTCCCGGGGATAGGTGGGGTTGAGTTGCTCCTGGGGATAGGTGGGGTTGAGTTGCTCCTGGGGATAGGTGGGGTTGAGTTGCTCCTGGGGATAGGTGGGGTTGAGTTGCTCCTGGGGATAGGTGGAGTTGAGTTGCTCCTGGGGATAGGTGGAGTTGAGTTGCTCCTGGGGATAGGTGGGGTTGAGTTGCTCCTGGGGATAGGTGGGGTTGAGTTGCTCCTGGGGATAGGTGGGGCTGAGTTGCTCCTGGGGATAGGTGGGGTGGAGTTGCTCCTGGGGATAGGTGGTACTGAGTTGCTCCTGGGGATAGGTGGGGCTGAGTTGCTCCTGGAAGGGGGAGCTGAGCTGCTGAGAAAACAAGTTAAATGTCTTTTTTTTTGCTTGTTAAGAATACAGAATATCCAAGGCCAGACCATACATCAGTAGGAGGAATTTTCAGCGGCCGCTTATTATTAGCGTTCCTCCAATTGTTTTCACATATCTACAGATTTGCTCCTTTATATTTGTGCTACTGTATAAAAGAAAGATTTGCAGATTCATCACTAAATGGGGGATATAAATATCGGTAGAGTCACCAGTAGAGGGAGCTCTGTAGGGTCACCAGTAGGGGAAGCTCTGTAGGGTCACCAGTAGGGGGAGCTCTGTACATTAACCAGTAGGGTGAGCTCTGTACATTCACCAGTAGGGGGAGCTCTGTACATTCAGCAGTAGGGGGAGCTCTGTACATTCAGCAGTAGGGGGAGCTCTGTACATTCACCAGTAGGGGGAGCTCTGTACATTCAGCAGTAGGGGGAGCTCTGTTCTCCAGCACAATGACATTATAATGGATAATCCCCGCCCCCACCCTATGTTGCAGGAAGTGCCCGGTACTTCCGGTTCGGGAGGATCACGTGACAGCGCTCGGCCAATCAAAAGTACACAGCTGTCTGAGTAAATCCTCATACAGTTTGGTTGGAGGAGAACCTGTATAAGGTCTTATGTATTGTACACACGGTGGGGAGGGGTCATTACCTTAGAATGTCCATTAGATTCAGTCTCAATATAAACCCCACACAGAGACCCCGGAAGCAACTCATCTTCACCACAGGAGAGGACTCAGCCGAACCCTTACGTCACTTCCGCCTCACTCTCCACATCCTTGAAACATAGGCCGCCATTTTGGTGGAGGGCGCAGGAAGGCGTGTCCAGTGAGCGCTGTCATTCTTGAGCTGGGCTCCGCCCAGAGATTGGCGGAAGTTGTTCCGCCCGCAGTAAAGATGGCCGGTGCGGGTCAGCCACTTCCGGTCCGGGTCTGGGAAGCTCCCATGAGGGCAGAGATGAGAGGGAAGTGCGGAGACACCGGCTGAGGGGCACGGAGAGCGGGAGAGACAGGTAATGGGGGCAGGGGGGCTGTGTGCAGAAGAGGGGGAAGGGTGACATATGGCAGCCTATCAGCTTTTAGTTCCCACACATGATGCAACCAGATTGTACGATCTTCTGTACAGAGTGAGTGACACCCCAGATCCATGGGGGGCCCATCATTTCCAGGAGGGGACCGCTACAGACGGGCCCCCTCAGGAGGTGATCGGTCCAGACGGGGGCCCCTTAGGAGGTGACAGCTCCAGAGGGGCCCCCCAGGAGGTGACAGTTCCAGATGGGGGCCCCTCATTAGGTGACAGCCCTAGACGGGGCCCCCCAGGAGGTGACGGCTCCAGACGGGGGCCCCCCCAGGAGTTGACGGCTCCAGACGGGGGCCCCCCCAGGAGTTGACGGCTCCAGACGGGGGCCCCCCCAGGAGTTGACGGCTCCAGACGGGGCCCCCCAGGAGGTGACGGCTCCAGACGGGGGCCCCCCCAGGAGGTGACGGCTCCAGACGGGGCCCCCCAGGAGGTGACCGATCCAGACGGGGCCCCCCAGGAGGTGACCGATCCAGACGGGGCCCCCCAGGAGGTGACGGCTCCAGACAGGGCCCCCCAGGAGGTGACGGGTCCAGACGGGGGCCCCCCCAGGAGGTGACGGCTCCAGACGGGGCCCCCCAGGAGGTGACGGCTCCAGACGGGGCCCCCCAGGAGGTGACCGATCCAGACGGGGCCCCCCCAGGAGGTGACGGCTCCAGACGGGGCCCCCCAGGAGGTGACGGCTCCAGACGGGGCCCCCCAGGAGGTGACCGATCCAGACGGGGCCCCCCAGGAGGTGACGGCTCCAGACGGGGGCCCCCCCAGGAGTTGACGGCTCCAGACGGGGCCCCCCAGGAGGTGACGGCTCCAGACGGGGCCCCCCAGGAGGTGACGGCTCCAGACGGGGCCCCCCAGGAGGTGACGGCTCCAGACGGGGGCCCCCCCAGGAGGTGACGGCTCCAGACGGGGCCCCCCAGGAGGTGACCGATCCAGACGGGGCCCCCCAGGAGGTGACCGATCCAGACGGGGCCCCCCAGGAGGTGACGGCTCCAGACGGGGCCCCCCAGGAGGTGACGGCTCCAGACGGGGGCCCCCCCAGGAGGTGACGGCTCCAGACGGGGGCCCCCCCAGGAGGTGACGGCTCCAGACGGGGCCCCCCAGGAGGTGACGGCTCCAGACGGGGCCCCCCCCCAGGAGGTGACGGCTCCAGACGGGGCCCCCCCCCAGGAGGTGACGGCTCCAGACGGGGCCCCCTCCCAGGAGGTGACGGCTCCAGACGGGGCCCCCTCCCAGGAGGTGACGGCTCCAGACGGGGCCCCCTCCCAGGAGGTGACGGCTCCAGACGGGGCCCCCTCCCAGGAGGTGACGGCTCCAGACGGGGCCCCCTCCCAGGAGGTGACGGCTCCAGACGGGGCCCCCTCCCAGGAGGTGACGGCTCCAGACGGGGCCCCCCAGGAGGTGACGGCTCCAGACGGGGCCCCCCAGGAGGTGACGGCTCCAGACGGGGCCCCCCCCCAGGAGGCGACTGATCCAGATGGGGGCCACGCTGGGCTCTCTGGAGACAACCAATACAAATGAGGCCACACTGGGCCCCTGGGAGGTCACCAACACAGAAGGGGGCCGCGTCAGGCCCTCAGGGGATCACTGATCTCTGTGTAGAAGCAGCGGTCCCTCTGCGGTGGTCTAACACCGAGCCCCCCCCCCCAGAGAATGAGGTCCAGAGCTCTTTGACCAGCAAACCTCGTGGCCCTGGCTGGATGGAGAGCTGTGGATCTCATTCTTCGAGGGGGGGGGTGTGTTGGATCTCTGCAGAGGGACCGCTGCTTCCACACACAGATCAGTGATCTCCTGAGGGCCCGACGCAGCTGCCTTCTGTATTGGTGGCCCCATTTGAATCAGTTATCCCCCGACAGAGAGCCGGGGCCCCCCTGTACAGTGTGCTTGGGGGGGGGGGGGAGGAGGAGTTCAAATATAAAGAGAACCTGTTCTATGGCGCTGAGTATGGAAATCAGGGGTTCACTTTTAAAGAGACGGCGTCCCTTTACCTGTTCCGGAAGAAGGGATCCAGTTCTCTCACCGTTCCTTCCTGCGTTGCTGTCGGCGACCGGCTGTGTGACTGTACTCTCCTGTGCCAGTTCTCACACGTGGCAGCCAATCACTAGCCTCCAGCAGTGTCACGTGACTGAGGGAGTGACATCACCACCCCCCCCCCGGCACCTGACACAATACGAAGGAAGGAGCGAGCGCTGACAAGGTGAGTATAGGGGGGGTGGGGGAGGGGTGGAGACTCCGTGCTCTGCATTCACGTGGTGATGGGGTCTCTTCCACCGCCGCCGTACCCAGATCACCTCCACATCCATGTGGGTCCTCTGCCCCGCGTGTGCCCGCCGCCATACCTCCAAGGCTCCATCAGCGGACCCAGGACCGGAATGGCGGTTGCTGCCGGTTAGAGGGGGAGGGAGATCGGCAAACCTTCATTCGTCGATCTCCCCTTCCTACTAATGACCCCCCAGAAGCGACGGTGTAAAACGTCCCCGAGAAGCTAATCAAGTGTGATCCGTGCACCATTAGCTTCATTGGAGGTCGGGTGAGACGTCTCATTAACCACCTAAGGAGCGAGCCTCTTTTTTTACACTTGTTACAAGTTAAAATCATTTTTTTTTTTTTGCTAGAAAATTACTTAGAACCCCCCAAACATATTATATATTATTATTATTATTATTATTATGATCATTATTCAGGATTTATATAGCGCCGACAGTTTACGCAGCGCTTTACAACATCAGGGCAGACAGTACAAGTACAATACAATACAATTCAATACAGGGGGGAATCGGAGAGCACTGTTCGTTAGAGCTTACAATCTAGGAGGGAGGGTCAAGATATACAAAAGGGTAATAGCTGTGGGGGATGAGCTAATGGAGAAAATAGTGCAGTTGTTAGATGGAGGCAGGATAGGCTTCTCTGAAGAGGAAAGTTTTCAGGGATCACCTAAAAGTGGATAAATTTGGAGACAGTCTGACAGATTGGGGTAAGGGGTTCCAGAGGATGGGCGAGGCTCGGGAGAAGTCCTGGAGGCGGATATGGGAGGAGATGATGAGGGAGCTAGAGAGCAGGAGGTCTTGGGAGGAACGGAGAGGGCGATTAGGTTGGTATTTGGAGACTAGGTTAGTGATGTAGCTGGGGGCAGAGTTGTGGATGGCTTTGTAACTTATTGTTAGTATTTTGAATTTAATTTGTTGGGCAAGTGGCAGCCAATGGAGGGATTGGCAGAGAGGAGGGTAGCAGACACTGAATGGAGGCCAATGGAGGGATTGGCAGAGAGGTATAGCAGACACTCCATGGAGACCAATGGAGGGATTGGCAGAGAGGGGTAGCAGACACTCCATGGAGACCAATGGAGGGATTGGCAGAGAGGGGTAGCAGACACTCCATGGAGACCAATGGAGGGATTGGCAGAGAGGGGTAGCAGACACTCCATGGAGACCAATGGAGGGATTGGCAGAGAGGGGTAGCAGACACTCCATGGAGACCAATGGAGGGATTGGCAGAGAGGGGTAGCAGACACTCCATGGAGACCAATGGAGGGATTGGCAGAGAGGGGTAGCAGACACTGAATGGAGACCAATGGAGGGATTGGCAGAGAGGGGTAGCAGACACTGAATGGAGACCAATTGAGGGATTGGCAGACAGGGGTAGGAGACACTGAACGGAGACCAATGGAGGGATTGGCAGAGAGGAGTAGCAGACACTGAATGGAGACCAATGGAGGGATTGGCAGACAGGGGTAGCGGACACTGAATGGAGACCAATGGAGGGATTGGCAGAGAGGAGTAGCAAACACTGAATGGAGACCAATGGAGGGATTGGCAGAGAGGGGTAGGAGACACTGAATGGAGACTAATGGAGGGATTGGCAGAGAGGGGTAGCAGACACTGAATGGAGATCAATGGAGGGATTGGCAGAGAGGAGTAGCAGACACTGAATGGAGGGATTGGCAGAGAGGGATAGCAGACACTGAAGGGAGACCAATAGAGGGATTGGCAGAGAGGGTTAGCAGACACTGAGCGGTTTGTAAGGTGGATGAGTCTGGCAGCCGCATTCATGATGGACTGAAGGGGGGAGGAGTCTTTTTAAAGGTAAGCCAATGAGGAGGGAGTTGCAGTAGTCGAGGCGAGAGATAACCAGGGAGTGAATCAGGAGCTTTGTGGTTTCATTGGTTAGAAAGGGACGTAGTTTAGAGATGTTGCGGGGGTTGAGGCAGCAAGCTTTGGAAAGTGATTGGATGTGGGGCCGAAAGGAGAGTTCAGAATCCAGGATAACACCTAGTACCCTGACATGTGGGGGATGGGTGGATGGTTGTGCCATTGCTCTTCACAGAGAAGTCGGGGGAAGAGGCACGTGGGGGAGGAAATATTGTAAGCTCAGTTTTGGACAAGTTGAGTTTGAGGAAGTGGTGTGACATCCATACAGATATGTTGGTTAGTAAGTTAGTGATGAGGAGACTGATGGAGTAAGTTGAGGGGTGGAGAGATAGATTTGTGTATCGTCAGCGTAGAAATGATATTGAAAGCCGTGAGAGGATGACCCAGGGAAGAGGTGTAGATTGAAAATAAAAGAGGTCCAAGAACAGAACCTTGGGGGACCCCGATGGAGAAGGGCAGAGGAGTGGAGGAAGTAGAATTGTAAGTGACACTGAAGGTGCGTTGGGATAGGTAGGATGAGAGCCACTGAAGAGCACAGTCACGGAGACCGAGGGAGTAAAGTTTTTTTTGAGGAGGAGGGGGTGAGGAGGAAGGGATGAGGAGGAGGAGGGGATGAGGAGGAGGGGGTGGTCAGCCATGTCAAAGGCAGCTGAAAGGTCCAGAAGTAGGAGTACAGAAAAGAGTCCGTTGGTTTTTGCAGTTAGTAGGTCATTTGTGAGTTTTAAAAGAGCAGTTTCTGTGGAGTGTTGAGGGCGGAATCCAGATTAAAGGGGATCAAGAAGGTTGTTTTTAATGAGGTGGTCACTCAGTTGTTTGTAAACCAGGCGTTCAAGGAGTTTAGAGGAAAAGGGGAGCAAGGAGATAGGGCGTAGGTTGTTAAGATTGGTAGGGTCCAAGGATGGTTTTTTGAGTATGGGAGTGACCAGTGCATGTTTTAGAGCATCGGGGAAGATGCCAGAGGTGAGGGAGAGATTGCAGATGTGGGTTAGAGAGTGTAGGATGGGGTCAGAGGGTGACCATAGCATTTGAGAGGGAATAGGGTCCAGGGGACAGGTGGTTAGGTGGGCGATAGAAAGGAGTTTAGCAACTTCGTCTGGAGTAGCAGATTTGAATAGGGGGAGTGTCAGTTGTACCTGTTGACATGGGGTCTTAGCTGGGGGAGATACCTGTAGAGTGGAGATTTCATCACGGATTGTATCAATCTTGTTTTTGAAGTGATTACTAATCTCCTGGGCAGTGAGTAAGTCAGTGGGTGGAGGCGGTGGAGGACAAAGTAGAGAGTTGAAGGTAGAGAAGAGTTTACGGGGATTGGATGAGAAAGTGTTAATAAGAGTTGTAAAATAGGTTTGCTTGGCAGTGTGGAGGAAAGAATGGTATATTTGGAGGGCAGATTTGTATTGGTTGAAGTCTTTGAGAGACTTAGTCTTGTGCCACAGACGCTCAAGAGCGCGACTACGTTTTTTGAGAATGTTAGTGTCATCTGTTTGCCAGGGTTTTAGGGGTCGAGGCCTGATTCTGCGTGTAGTGAGGGGAGCGAGCTTGTCCAGGGTGGAGGACAGGGATTTATTGTAGATGGACATGGCTTGGTTGGGGCAGGACAGGGGAGAGATTTTGTCATAGAGGTGGTCAGTAGCCGGAGAGAGGAGTTGAAGTTGTGAAAGTTTCTACGGGTGATGGTTAGGCAATTGAAGGGATAGGTGGTGGAAGACAGGGAGAGAGAAACTAATAAGGTGGTGGTCGGAGAGAGGAAAAGGATTGTTTGAGAAGTTGCATGGAGTGCATAGGTAGGAGAATACAAGGTCAAGGGTGTTGCCATCAGAGTGAGTAGAAGCCTATATCCATTGCTTCAGGTCAAATGAAGAGGTTAGACTAAGAAGTTTAGAAGTAGCAGGAGTGTTTATATTAGCAGGGATGTTGAAATCACCGAGAAGGATTGTGGGAATATCCTAAGAGAGAAAGTAGGGTAGCCAGGCAGAAAACTCATCAAGGAAAGTCGATAATGGTCCAGGGGGCCCGGTAGATCACAGCAATTCTTAGGGAAGTAGGAGAGAATAGATGTATACAGTGAGCTTCGAATGATGAAAGGAGAAAGATGGAGGAGGGTGAATAACCTGGAAGGTGCTCTGGGGGCATAGGAGGAATCCCACTCCACCTCCCTTGCGTCCATGAGGCCTAGGGGAGTGAGTCCAGTGAAGGCCACCCTGGGAGAGGGAAGCGGGAGAAGGGGTGTCAGATTCGTGGAGCCAGGTTTCGGTGAGAGCAAGTAGATTAAAGGAATTAGTGACAAAGAGGTCATGAACAGCAGTGAGTTTGTTGCAGACAGAGCGGGCATTCCAGAGGGCGCAGGAGAGGGGGAGGCTGGTGTTGGGAAGAAGAGGAATGGAGACTAAATTGTGTAAATTGCGACTACTGCCAGAGGGTGTAGGGTGATGGTGATGGGTGTGTTGGGCACAGTTAAATAAGGGGGGCCCAGGGTTTGGGGAAATATCTCCAGCAGAAGAGTGAGGGAGGTAATATGAGAATATGATTTGTATGAGGGGACATGCTTCAGTATCCTGGGGGGTTTCTTAGCAAGTGGGCTTAGAGTTAGAAAGAGGTGATGAGTGCAGTAATAGGGGGAGGGGAGAAGTGAGGGTGATATGTACAGATTGTGGGGTGGAGCAGAGGGGTGAAGAAAAGAGAGTTTGAGGAGAGAGGCAGCAATTGTGAAAAGGAGGAGAGGTAAAGAGTGCATGTTTCAGAGAGGAAGATGATAACATTTGGAAATGGGGTCACCTGCAGTCTTTTATAGTTTGCTTTGTGCAAATCGCTGAAGTGCAAGAGCAGAAGTGCCACTTATTTAAAGAACCCCACTTCTTTGGAAGAGCCCCCTGTATGTGCAGCCCCCTGTATGTGTTCCCTCGTAAAGAAGGCCTTGTTTTTATACTGTGTGTTGGGTGTGGGTTGAATCTGGCAATTAATCAATTAGGAGGGCATATTAGGAACACGGCAAGCAGGGCATAACTTTCACACCACAATCAAACTGCAAGGGGACTAAAAGGCCAAAATTGTAAAGATAAGGGAACCCATCATTTAGGTAAGACTTAATGGCTAAATAAACATTGAAATAATGTGAGTATGGCTACAGATGGAGTTGAAACAGCGGTGACAAACAGATTTACCAAATATGCATGTGAGCAGTCAGTCAATATTCAGTTTTAAGGTATGTGGAGGTATAAACACAGGTTTACCAAATATGCATTTGTGCAGTCAGGCTATATATACCGTATATACTGGAGTATAAGTCGAGTTTTTCAGCACTTTTTTTTTTTGTGCTGAAAGTACCCCCTCGACTTATACTCGAGTCAAGCACTTTTCTGCAGCAAAAAATTTAATTTTCCGAACCGACTTTGGGGCCCCGTATCCCAGGGCCACTTGGTGCTAGGAACCCCAAATTTGGTGTGCCTGTCACCAATAAATGCATCGTATAGGGGCTAGGCTTGTTATTCACAGTAAAATCTAAACCAGGGGTCTTAAAACTGCAGCCCGTGGGCCAGATGTGGCCCTTTGTTTGCTTTTATCTGGGCTTTGGGGCGCTACCCTTCCCCCATTGGCACCCATCGGGAAGGCGCCGCTCTCCCCCGATTGGCACCCATCGGGAGGGCGCCGCTCTCCCCCGATTGGCACCCATCAGGAGGGCGCCGCTCCCCCCCAATTGGCACCCATCGGGAGGGCGCCGCTCCCCCCCGATTGGCACCAATCGGGGGGCTCCGCCCCCCCCCCCCCCGATTGGCACCCATTGATTTGGGCCTCCCCCGATTGGCACCCATTGATGGAGTGCCCCCCCCCCCGATTGGCACCCATTGATGTGGGCCTCCCACAATTGGCACCAATTGATGGGCGCCGCCCCCCCTTGATTGGCACCCATTGATGAGGTGCCGCCCCCACCCCTGATTGGTACCCATTGATGTGGGCCTCCCCCGATTGGTACCCAATGATGGGGTGCCGCCCTCCTCCCCCCCCCCCCATTGGCACCCATTGATGTGGGCCTCCCCCAATTGGCACCCTTTGGTGGGGTGCCGCTCCCCCCTTTGGCGCCCAAAGATGGGGTGCCGCTCCCCATCCCCCCCATCCTTTGGCAGGATGGGTCACTCCTCCTGACCTCAGGAGCTATGTAATTTATTTACTTCAACGGACCACCAAGCTTGAGACTCCCCCTGATGTTCGGGGTGTTTTCACTCTCACTGGCCCCAGTCCGGCCCCCCCCCCCGAAGTGCGAGGGACAGAAAACCGTTTAGAAAGCCTGGAGACCCCCCTGGTCTAAATGGATGACCTGTAAGAGACTTTTAAAGCGCCACCTATGGAAAATATCGGGTACTGAGTATGTTGCCGTTTCACAGATGTACGCAGTTTTAAACCTTGACATGTTTGGTATCTATTTACTCGGCGCAACCTCCTCTTTTGCATTGGACGATTTACTGCTCCTTAAAATGAACTTTGGTGTATATTTGTAACTGAAATGCTAAACGTGTTAAGCCGTTTATAGCGGTGATAGAGTTAATGATAGCCCAGGCACCATGTCAGATTTTGGAGGCAGAGAAGTGAGACTCTCCACCAGACACAAAAGATGCCAAAAAATTGAATTCGACTGAAGCAAAGTAATATATGAAGATGAAGTCCGAGTTTCCCGCCCCTCCCCCCACACAGCTCAGTTCGTTTCTCATGTCTGTTGGCGCTAAGATTAGATCTGCGATGATCTGGATAAACTTTTCCTCTTGCAAGACGAGCCGTTACGCCATGTGACTGTTGGGGTCATGTGACTCCATGGCTCACGAGATACAGAGATGACAGACACATCCTGTCTCTGGCCGCTGTGCTCAGGCTTTTTCTCTCTGATATGGATCTGCTTTGTGTGTGGGGGGGGGGGGGTCTGTGACCCGAATTTTGGAATTGGCTTCCTTAAAGAGGACCTGTGCTTTGTTCACATGAGGAGAGGTGACCGGTTCACTTTACTGAACCAACCTCCCCAGCAGGGAATACTCACCTTCCAAGGGCCCTCCCGGCACTCCCACTTGCTGTGCCAATTACAGTGCCTTGAAAAAGTATTCGTACCCCTTGACATTTTCCACATTTTGTCATGTTACAACTGAAAACGTAAATTTTATGTGATAGACCAACACAAAGTGGCACATAATTGTGAAGTGGAAGGAAAATGATAAATGGTTTTCACATTTTTTTTTACAAATAAATATATGAAAAGTGTGTGGTGGGGGGGTATTTGTATTCAGCCCCCTTTACTCTGATACCCCCAACTAAAATCTAGTGGAACCAATTGCCTTCAGAAGTCCCCTAATTAGTAAATAGAGACCACCTGTCTGTAATCTTAATCTCAGTATAATTACAGATGTTCTGTGAAGCCCTCACAGGTTTGTTGGAGAACCTTAGTGAACAAACAGCATCATGAAGACCAAGGAACACACCAGACAGATCAGGGATAAAGTTGTGGAGAAGTATAAAGCAGGGTTAGGTTATAAAAAAAAAAAAAAAAAATCTCCCAAACTTTGAACATCTCACGGAGCTCTGTTCAATCCATCATCGGAAAATGGAAAGAGTATGGCACAACTGCAAACCTACCAAGACATGGCCGTCCACCTAAACTGACCGGCCGGGCAAGGAGAACATTCATCAGAGAATCAGACAAGAGGCCCATGGTAACTCTGGAGGAGCTGCAGAGATCCACAGCTCAGGTGGGAGAATCTGTCCACAGGACAACTATTAGTCGTGCTCTCCACAAATCTGGCCTTTTTTGGACAAGAAGAAAGACATTGGTGAAAGAAAGTCATAAGAAGTCCTGTTTGTAGTTTGTGAGAAGCCATGTGGGGGACACAGCAAACATGTGGAAGAAGGTGCTCTGGTCAGATGAGACCAAAATGTAACTCTTTGGTTTAAAAGTAGAACGCTGTGTGTGTTGGAAAACTAACACTTCACATCACCCTGAACACACCATCCCCACTGTGAAACATGGTGGTGGCAGCATCATGTTGTGGAGCTTCTTTTCTTCAGCAGGGACAGGGAAGCTGGTCAGAGTTGATGGGAAGATGGATGGAGCCAAATGCAGGGCAATCTTAGAAGAAAACCTGTTAACAAAAGACTTGAGACTGGGACAGAGGGTCACCTTCCAGCAGGACAACGACCCTCAACATACAGCCAGAGCTACAATGGAATGGTTTAGATCAAAGCATATTCATGTGTTAGAATGGCCCAGTCACAGTCCAGACCTAAATCACATTGAGAATCTGTGGCAAGACTTGAAAATTGCTGTTCACAGATGCTCTCCATCCAATCTGACAGAGCTTGAGGTATTTTACAAAGAAGAATGGGCAGAAATGTCCTCTCTAGATGTGCAAAGCTGGTAGAGACACCCCCAAAAAGACTTGCAGCTGTAATTGCAGAGAAAGGAGGTTCTACAAAGTATTGACTCCGGGGGGCGCCATACAAATGCCCCCCACACTTTTCACAGATTTATTTGTAAAAAATGTTGAAAGCCATTTATCATTTTCCTTTCATTTCACAATTATGTGCCACTTTGTGTTGGTCTATCACATAAAATCCCAATAATATACATTTACGTTTTCGGTTGTAACATGACAAAATGTGGAAAATCGAGGGGTATGAATACTTTATCAAGGCACTGTATGAGGGGTTCCCACAATCTCTGTGCGGAGTTCCCGGGTACCAAGGAACAGGAAGGTGGATTATGGCCGAGAGATCGCCCTGTTGGAGATCATATAAGAAAAAAAAAAGTGTTAACTCCGCCCACAAGGCTCCACCTCTAATCTAAAATCTCTGACCTATCTATACTTACAGCTAAGAATGTTTATATAAAGCTGATCACACCTAAAATATTTATAAAGTCCCCATGAATGAATTTCAGGCTGCGGGATTGTGGGTAATGGTATAGTGCTGTACGATGATCATCTGTTTTGTCTCCGCAGACGCAGAGCATGGAGAATGATGAACTTTCGACAGAGGATGGGATGGATTGGAGTCGGCCTCTACCTCCTCGCCAGCGCTGCCGCCTTCTACTACGTCTTTGAGATCAACGACACGTACAACAGGCTGGCCCTGGAGCACGTCCAGGTGAAGCCGCAGCACCCGGAGGGCGGCGAGGACTCGTGGACGCACTCCCTGAAGGCGCGGCTCCTCTCTCTGCCCTTCTGGCTCTGGGCCGCCCTCTTCCTGCTGCCCTACTTCCAGGTGTTCCTCTTCCTTTATTCCTGCACCAGGGCCGACCCCCGCACTGTGGGCTACTGTATAATTCCCATATGCCTGGCCGTGCTCTGCAATCGTCACCAGTCCTTCACCAAAGCCTCCAATCGGATTAGTAAGCTTCAGCTGATTGACACTTAGACCTGCACCCCCTGCCTGCACCCACGGATAGAGGAAATCTACAAATCCGGGAGAGGGGTGGGCCAAAGGACCTATTTTAATCTTATTTTTTTTTTTTTAAGGTTCACAGGGAATCTTTTTTTGCACTCTTACCTGCACATTGCTACCCTCCTTGGTGACCCAGGCCCTCCTTCCTTGGTGACCCCCCGCCCTCCTTGGTGAACCTGACCCAGGTGGCGGCCCTCCCTTGGTGAACCTGAGCCAGGCGACGGCCCTCCCTTGGTGAACCTGAGCCAGGCGACGGCCCTCCCTTGGTGACCCTGGCCCAGGCTGCGGCCCTCCCTTGGTGTCCCTGGCCCAGGCTGCGGCCCTCCCTTGGTGTCCCTGGCCCAGGCGTCGGGCCTCCCCTGGTGACCCTGGCCCAGGCGGCGGGCCTCCCCTGGTGACCCTGGCCCAGGCGGCGGGCCTCCCCTGGTGACCCTGGCCCAGGCGGCGGGCCTCCCCTGGTGACCCTGGCCCAGGCGGCGGGCCTCCCCTGGTGACCCTGGCCCAGGCGGCGGGCCTCCCCTGGTGACCCTGGCCCAGGCGGCGGCCCCCCCCTGGTGACCCTGGCCCAGGCGGCGGCCCCCCCCTGGTGACCCTGGCCCAGGCGGCGGCCCTCCCCTGGTGTCCCTGGCCCAGGCGGCGGCCCTCCCCTGGTGACCCTGGCCCAGGCGGCGGCCCTCCCCTGGTGACCCTGGCCCAGGCGGCGGCCCTCCCCTGGTGACCCTGGCCCAGGCGGCGGCCCTCCCCTGGTGACCCTGGCCCAGGCGGCGGCCCTCCCCTGGTGACCCTGGCCCAGGCGGCGGCCCTCTCGGGGTGCCCTGGGCACTGCGACGCTCCCGGGGGACCCTCGGCTCGCAGATGAGCAATGTCACTTTATAATGTAGAACAGGGGAAGGCAACCTGGGGCCCTCCAGCTGTTGTGGAACTACATTTCCCATGAGGCATTGCAAAGCTGGCAGTTACAATTACTCCCAGAGGCATAATGGGACTTAGAGTTTTGCAACAGCTGGAAGGCCCCAGGTTGCCTACCCCTAAGGTAGAACATCCAGGGACAGATTTTCATTGCTGCAAACTGTTCACTCGCACCTGGCACCCTAAGTGACCCCCCGTTTGTCAGAATCACTGTTTTTACATGGGACATGTCCTGATTTCCCTGGTCCGAATCTTCTGATAATGTGTGAACAAAAAACTTCTTATATGAATATTTCTACTGATGATGGCACAAAAAAAAATCTGAGCTGTGACTAACCTGCAGGGAGAAAGCCACCCTCTTCGCCTCCTATAGGCACCGGGTCCCACTGTGCCTAACTGTACACCCGGCCCCGATGACAGCCCTTCAAGCCGGTCCATCGCCTACGTTTGTCCTTCTATGAGATCTCCGACGCAGTTCGTTTTCTACGCAGAAATGTCAAAAATCTTTTCTTCTACTGTAAACTCGTTTTGTACCTTGTTAGTTGTCTCCTTTTTTTTTCTTTTTTCTATGCGACCCTCGCCTCCTGCCTGTTTTATGTAAAATGGCGACTTCACTGTAAAGAAATGTTCTTAAAAAAAAAAAATGGACTGGAATCAAATCTTTGGCCGTGTTTTGTCAGTAAATATTTAAAGTGTGAGTGAAGCCAAAACCTTCCCCTCCCCCATACTGTTGAAAAACCGTCAGCATTCATGAAAGTCGTGTAGCCGGATCAGATGGTGACTTCGCCTTCATAGCGTAAGAAGTCAGAAATCCCATGGCTCCGCCCACCCCAGCTATAAAGCTGAACCACGACTTTAAATAGTGTGGCGCCCACGGAAGGTCTGCTGCAGGCGCAATTTTTTTTTTTTTTAATATAACCATAACCATGGACGTCATTGCGTCACCTGACACTCCCGTTCTTAAAGCCATGGCAGGCTATGAAAAAAAAACAAACAAACTGCTAGTTCACATAAGGCATGGGTGCTCAATCTGTGGCCCTCCAGCTGTTGTAGAACTACAAGTCCCATGAGGCATTGCAAGATGCTGACAGTTACAAGCATGACTCCCAAAGGCAGAGGCATGATGGGACTTGTAGTTCTGCAACAGCTGGACGGCCACAGGTACTACAGTGCGAGGGCAGTGTTTACACGCAGGGGGGGATGCGCAGGCGTTTCTTCCGTTCCCATGCAGGGAGTGCCCTTCGTGTCAGTTGGGACTCAGCAGCTGCATGGACACAGCCTCTGCTCCCCAAATTGACATCCGTGCGTGTGCACGGCCCCCAAAAAAGTCCACAAGCAAACTAAACTGGAGCCTTTCTCTTGTAGTGCCCACTAGTGGCAAAAGTGCATATTTCAATTGTTTGAGAACTGCGTTGAGAAATACAGTGTTACTTGAATTGTATTCCAGGATTTGCTGGTCTTCAGCTGAGAGAAGAATAATTTAAGACTTACAGAAAGCCTCAAATATTTAGTTGCCACTTGCCAACCAGTCACGTACCTGGTACAACATTGGTGTACAAGTGGTTGTACTGGGGTGATGCCTGCAGCCGTAGGTTAATAGATTGGTTTGGCAAAAATGGCAGCTGCAGGCATCACCCCCGTACCGTTTTTTGTTTTTTTTGTTTTTTTTTAGCCGGTGGTCGGCTCTCTTGTAATAGCAATCGGAGCAGCTAACTTGTCCAATTGCTATTACAAGCAGATGAAGGGGATGTTCCTCACGCCCCCTTCCAGGGCTTTCTCTGGCTCTCCCGCCCCACCAGGAGACCCTAACTACCTGCCGACACGCCCGGGATCAGCTTTGATCGGGTCTCCGCTATGATAACCCAGAAGCAATGACATCACTTCCAGTTTACCTGGATGTCATCTGCGCCATTTTAAAAAAATCAAAAATATTTAAAAACCACAGATCTTGGTGTTTTTGAATGCTTTTAAGTGCAGAGGAGAAATTTGGGGTCTTATTGATCCCTCCATAAAGAGAACCTGTCACCTGCCTACTGCTGTCACAAGGGGAAAAAAAAAGAATTAAAGCAACAGTGTAAAAATAAAATAAATTTGATTAAAAAAAAAAAAATTTAAGTGCACCCTCCCCCTCTTGAATGCACGTGTCGGTCCCACACGTCACCGCGAATGGCAATCGTGGGCAGTAATTCTAGCATTAAGACTCCTGTAAATCTAAAGTGATGACGTGTAAAGGCTTTTAAAGCGTCGCCTATGCGTAGTAAAATTAACATAATTTTAAAGCGTGACATGTTGGGTATTTAAAACATAATTTCTTTAGCAGTGCTTTACCGTCATTTTAGCTGTGCTTTTTGGCCGCTATTGGTGCGCTTTTAACCCCTGCCAGTGGCTGAAAAAGGGTTAAGAGCGCCGCTGCAGAAGCGCTTTGCAGGCACTTTGGCAGCGCTGGCCATTGATTTCAATGGCGGGCGTTTTACGAGTGGTGTAATCACCCCTCCCGCAACGCCCCAAAGATGCTGCTTGCAGGATTTTTTTTTTTCCCCCATCCTGCAAGGCGTTTTTTCCCACTGGGGTGGCAGGGGAGGCGTTTTACAGGAGCTATTTTTAGCCCTTTATCCCCTAAAAACCGCCTCAGTGTAGAAGTAGCCTAATACTTACCCGAGTCTCATCTCGATCCAGCAATGCACAGGACTGCCTCGGCCATCCAGGACTCTCTCCCTCCTGACTGGCTGAGACAAAGCAGTGGGCACTAGACAGGAGAGAGGGGCCAGGAGTACAGAAGAGGGACCTGAGGAGAGGAGGATTGTGGCTGTTCTGTGCAAAACCAACTGTATAGAGAAGGTATTTATAATATGTTTGTTATTTTTAAAGAAAAAAAAAAAACACGACACTTTTTAGTTTTTTAGACGTGCAAAAAAAATTTTTTTTTCATCTCCCCCCGAGTCATTTGTTATGATCAAAATTAGTTATTTCGAATAAATTTTTGGAAATTCGAAAATTCAGAAATTTCAAAATCCAAAATACTAATTACTAACTATTAAATTATAGGTATTGGAATTTGCTTTCAATTTTGGCTGTTAGTGAACGTAACGAATTAATAATAAATTCGTTATTTTGAATAATTTGTAACTTCGTATTTGTTACATTCACTAAAAGCCAAATTTGAAAGCAAATTCCAATACCTATAATTTAATAGTTCTTATTAGTTCGTCGTTATTTCAGATTTTTGGGTTTTCTAATTCTTCTTTTTTCATTTTCAATTTTTCGTTCTTAATTTTTAATTTCAGAATTTTGTCGAAAAATGAATTGCACGAGTCGAATTGCTTTGTTATATAGTTTGATAATATACCAATGACTCCGTATTCATTGTAAAAGGACATATTCCATAATGTTTCCAGAAAAAAAAAATGGCTTTGGGAAAAAAAAAAATTATATATATTATTTTTTTTTTTTTCCCCCCAGGCCTTTCTATCTCTACCCGCACCCACGTGGATGTCAAATTGGGTGCAGCTGTTGCATCTATTGATGTAAATGAGATTCCCTGCACAGGACACCTCCGCATCCCCATGCGCATTGGTGTATGCTGTATTCTGCTCACATAAACAAGTCCTTAAATGTATGGACTTCCCCCAACAACTTGCACTGTATCTGTCAGAACTCCCTGGAAGGCACCGGTGATGTAGCCTTCCCAGGGGGCCCCAAGTGCCTCAGAAAAGGCCAGAGTAAAAAAAAAAAAAAAAACTTGAATTTTTACATATATGTGTTGGAAGTGTTTATTATTGCACAGGCAGAGCTGCATGGCTCTGTGATTTTTACTGATTGTGGAGGGGAGGGCGGCTCCCTTTTAAGTTTTGAATGGAATGTGGAAGGAATGGAACCCCTGTCTGGTTCTTCCTGCTATCTGAGGCTCCAATACAGAGATTTGCCCTTTCACCTGACAGGAAGAGGACGACAATCTGCAACAGGGACACGGGGGGGGGGGGGGGGGCGAGGTGTTCAGGTCTTCCTTTTAGTCCTGTTCACACCAGAGAGGCTTTGAAATCACATGATTTCAAAGCTGCCGATCAGTGCGGTTTCATTGCGGCTTAAGCAGGGTATGGTCATATTGTGTAACTAAATGCCCATATTTACTTATTAAGACCAGGTGTTTTTAAGTAACCTTGTAAGATTTTAAAATAACTTTTTTATTTTTTTATTTTTTTGTATGTGTGCGCTATTCTCTGGGGTCCTATTCATTGCGGCTTGCGACTTCCATTTAACGGAAGTCAATGCAAGTCGCAGTAAAATTGCAGAAAATTAGTGCAGGAGCCGGTTTCAAAGTTGCTGCGATTTGAACGGTTCTGTTGCCGCAAATGGGGTTCTGTCAGGAACCATGAAACAGACGGAGGCAGAAAATGCAGTAAAAAAAATCACACCGTTTAATAAAATGGTACAACTGGTAAACGTAGCTAAAACATAGCCAGGGTTCGGTAGCCTAAGCGCATAGGCAGAACAAGCCAGGAAATCAGGAAGCCAGAGATCGGCGTAGTCAGAGGCAGCAGACAGGATCAGGAACCAGATGGGACGTCAGCCAGGCAAGTCTTCAATGGGAACACAGCGGAGAGTCTCTAGATATGTTGACCAAGGCGAAGGCAGTTGATGACATGAACCAGGCAGTTGAAATAGCCAAAGGGGCTGGCTGTGAGCTTGACTGAGGAGCAGGAGATGATCAATAGGTGAGCCACTGTGGAACGATGAGTACTGGCAATTAACCGACAACTGAGCACGGAGAAAGAAGGGCTGAGAGCCCAGCCAGGTTCGACCTGTCAAGCGAACTGTCAAATCGCATTGGTGTGAACCAGGGCCTAGGCCTGATTCGGACTATTGCGGATGCGGGAATCACACCTGTTCCCACACCCTCGACCACCTGCAGCCAAAACGCTCGTCTGTCATTCTCAATTGCAGCCCCATTGCGTCTAAAAAAACAGCGCGTTTGTGCGCTGGATAATCGCATGGTACAAAAGCACCATGGGATTTCCCGGCTGCTGCGTTTTCAAAATGGTCCAGGAACCTTTTTCCTGCATGAAATGCAGTCCATGCAGAATACTTGGCTGCTGCGCCTGTGCAAACGCAGCCCGCAGACCCACAATAGTGTGAACCAGACTTTGTCTATGTTGCTGTTGGAACGTTTCTCCACTTCCTGTCTGATCATATATCTGCAGGACAGGAAGTGAGGGAAATGTTGTAAAAAGCAGACAGATTCTAAACCCTTCTCCATTCCAGTGTCCCCACTTGTGTGATTCGTTCTCTCTCTCATTATGTCCTGATGACGACGGTTACAGAGACAGAAAGTAACAGAAAATGCAAAATGTTAGTTGTCACCATAACAGGATTAGAGGTGAAATCATCCAATGGGGACACAGAAATTTAAAAAAAAAAAAATCTCTCTTCCAAAATTAACCCTGCAATATACGTTGGGGTCTCAGGGAAGCTCTGGTTCATATGGAGTCATGAAATGGGGATTATTGCCGAGTAAACATTCTTTTAGGGCTTTTAGCGCCTGTCACTAAAAAAAAAGGTTACTTTACAGTCCTGTTCACACGTATTTCGTAAAAAAAAAAATTATCCCCCATGTTGCTTTCTTGGTGCTTCAGGGTGTCTCCAAAGCCTCTATAGCAGTCTATTACAACGCTCACCAACTGCACCTGAAGCTATTGAGAGGCTTTTATTCAGCTTTGCTTTGTTTTGGAGGGATTGCAGGTATGAGATATCCCAGGATGCCGTGGGAAACCAACAAGCGAACCAGAAAGACGTCGTCAGTCACTTCTGGTACATGTGTATATATTCTGGGGGGGTGTCTTGTGCAGACGTCAGATCTAGTGTGTAGTGTGGAGCAGCAGGAAGGGCAGCGGGGTGGGACTGAAGTGGAGAAACTAGAAGACGGCACACGTGGTGTGCAACATAGGAACGCTATAGTGGAAAGTGAGCGGGGGCGGGAGATAGAGGACTGAGCAGCAGAGGATCAGCAGAGCTGGGGGAGCGGAGCAGGAAAAACTAGCAATGCCACACATGGTATGAAAAGTGGGCATAATATAGCAGGAGGTGAGCGGGGACCAGAGAGAGTGGAGGATCAGCATGCCAGAGGGATCAGCAGAGCTGGGGGCTACTACTAAGTTTGGAATCAGCAAAGGTGGGGGTACTACTGAGCAGAGGATCTGCCTAACAGGAGTACTAATATGCTAGGGATCTGTTGAATGGGGGTACTAATGAGATGGAGATCTGCTGAACGAGGGTACTAATGAGATGGGGATCTGCTGAACAAAGATACTAATAAGCTGGGGGTCTGCTGAATGGGGATATAATTAAGCTGGTGATCTGCTGAACGGGGGTACTAATGAGCTGGGGATCCCCGACAACCCTTCTTTTCAGAGAGGCCTATCCTGCCCCAAACTAACTGTACTGTCTGCCCTAACGTTGTAAAGTGCCGCGCAAATTGTTGGCGCAATATATATCCTGTATAATAATAATGCCTGCAGCTGCAGGGATCACCCCGGTATAGTTTTTTTAGAGCTGGTGGTTGGCTCTCTTTTAACCACCTCCCACATGGCACCTCATGGCAAAGAACTCTCTGAGGATCTGAAAAAATAAATTGTTGCTCTACATAAAGATGAACTAGGCTATAAGAAGATGCCAAGACCCTGAAACTGAGCTGCAGCACGGTGACTAAGACCATACAGCGGTTCAACAGGACAGGTTGCACCGTTGAGGTCACGTGCTCAGCGTCATATCCAGAGGTTGTCTTTGGGAAATAGACGTATGAGTGCTGCCAGCATTGCTGCAGAGGTTGAAGAGGGGGGGGGTCAGCCTGTCAGTGCTCAGTAAGGATGAGCTCAGGTGTGTTCGCAACCCACACGTGCAGAGCCCGCAAGGAAGTCGGATCGGGAAAATGTCTCACTGCCTGTGATTGGCGCTGTGCAGTACCTCCTTTCTGGCGGGCTCTGCACGTGTGGGTTGTGAAGACGCCTGAGCTCATCCTTAGTGCTCAGACCATACGCCGCACATTGTATCAAATTTGTCTGCAAGGCTGTCGTCCCAGAAGGAAGCCTCTTCTAAAAATGATGCACAAGAAAGCCTGCAGTTTGCTGAAGACAGGCAGACTAAGGACATGGATTACTGGAACCATGTCCTGTGGTCTGATGAGACCAAGATAAACGTATTTGGTTCAGATGGTGACAAGCGTGTGTGGCGGCAACCAGGTGGAAGTACAAAGACAAGTGTGTCTTGTCTACAGTCAAGCATGGTGGTGGGAGTGTCATGGTCTGGGGCTGCATGAGTGCTGCCGGAACTGGGGAGCTACAGTTCATTGAGGGAACCATGAATGCCAACATGTACTGTGACATACTGAAGCAGAGCATGATCCCCTCCCTTCAGAGACTGGGCTGCAGGGCAGTATTCCAACATGATAACGACCTCAAACACACCTCCAAGATGACCACTGCCTTGCTAAAGAAGTTGAGGGTAAAGGTGATGGACTGGCCAAGCATGTCTCCAGACCTAAACCCTATTGATCATCTGTGGGACATCCTCAAACGGAAGGTGGAGGAGCGCAAGGTCTCTAACATCCACCAGCTCTGTGATGTCATCATGGAGGAGGGGAAGAGGACTCCAGTGGCAACCTGTGAAGCTCTGGTGAACTCCATGCCCAAGAGGTTTAAGGCAGTGCTGGAAAATAATGGTGGCCACACAAAATATTGACACTTTGGGCCCAATTTGGACATTTTCACTTAGGGGTGTACTCACTTTTGTTTCCAGCGGTTTAGACATTAATGGCTGTGTGTTGAGTTATTTTGAGGGGACAGCAAATTTACACTGTTATACAAGCTGTACACTCACTACTTTACATTGTAGCAAAGTGTCTTTTCTTCAGTGTTGCCACATTAAAAGAGCAAAATATTTACAAAAATGTGAGGGGTGTACTCACTTTTGTGAGATACTGTATATCTAAAAAGGAAGAGAGCGCCACAAATCAAGGATGAGTCCAGTATTGGTCACAAAGGCAGGTCCAAAAGTATGTCCACCGCGTTCTGGGTGCTCACAAACCATCCTTTACGAGGCCTTGTAGGCTGGCAATTTTTGAAGAGAATATTGGACAGGGAGTTGTGGGAAAGCGGATTAGGCCTCGATCTCAAGAGGTGATTTATTCCATGTCCTATGCAAGGCCGTGTTTTAGTGGCACGGGGATGCAGGCAATGCCTGTGCATCCCCGTTCTGGTAAAAATGGCCCTGCATGGGAATAAATTGCCCCATGTGATCAAGGCCTAATACTCTTTCCCACAACTCCCTTTCCAATATTCTCCTTAATAATTGCCAGCTTCTAAGCCCTGATAAAGGATGATCTGTGTACACTCAAATGCATTGGGTTACTTTTTGACCTCCCTTTGTGACCAATACTGGACTCATCATTGACATGGAATAAATCACCCTCTGTGAACAGGGCCTTATCCGATCAGGCTGCCAGACAGGCATTCCAGTATTATGTTTAATAAGTTCCGGCATATAAGCTGTGAGGGACTTGTGAGCCCCCGAAACGCGTCGGATATACCTTCTGATCAGGGCCGGGACAAAATCGCCTACAGCCCAGGGCAAACATAACAAACTGCAACCCCCCCAAGGTGTATGAAAATTTTGTTGTCAACAAAAAATAGGATTTTTTCGTCATACTTACCTGTAAAATCCTTTTCTTTGCGTACATCATGGGACACAGAGTCAAGTTGATATTCATTACCTGCTGGGTTATACTCCATCTCCAGGTGAATGGACACTGGTAGACCAAAAGGTCTTTAGACAGGAAGTGATCCCCTATATAACCCCTCCCATACAGGAAGTACTTCAGTTTTGTAGCAAGCACTGAATCCTCAAAAAAGAGGGGAGAGATCTCTGTGTCCCATGATGTACTCAAAGAAAAGAATTTTACAGGTAAGTATGACGAAAAAAAATCCTATTTTAAATGAAAGGCCGACACCACTTTTGGCAAAAAGGATGGAACAGGTCATAACACAACCCTGTCATGGTGAAGGATCAAGTACGGTTTCCTGCATGAAAGGGCCGCCAACTCTGACACCCTTCTAGCCGAGGTGATGATGGCCATCAAGAAGGCAAGCTTGTGTGACAGCAAGTCTAATGGAATTTCCTTTATAGGTTCAAATGGTTGTTTCTGTAACACAGACAGCACCAAGTTCAAGTCCCAGGGACACATAGGTGACCTAATGGGGGGGAAGCAAAAGAGTCACCCTCTGCATAAAGGTTCAGACTAACGAATGGGATGCTAAAGGCCTTTGGAAGAATACTGACAAGGCCGAAATCTGACCTCTGATTGTACTCAAAGCGAATCTGATTTCCACGGCCGACTGTAGAAAAGAGAGAATTCTCCCAATCACGTATTTCTGAGGATGACATTTTCTGGCTTCACACCAAGCAATATAAGTCTTCCAGACCTTGTGATAAATCTTCCTAGTGACAGCATGTTTAGGGTCCACTCCCTTGGACCTGTACAGCACCCTGCAGAAATGCCTTAGCGCTGTGGTGTCCAGGATTTCCGCTACGCAGGGTCCCGCAGCCGGAGGCCGCATTACAGGCAAAACCTCTCAGGATCTTGAGTCTTCTTTGTGAGGCTCGGGTACCAATTATCAAAGCATATCAAGCCTGTGTCCAATGGATCCGATCGGTCAATCCCTGGATTCATTTAAGAACCATTTGTGGGACTGGAGCTCAGAGAACTCAAACCGTGCCATCCACCTCGCAGACACTGGTAAAAAACTGAAGTACTTCCTGTATGGGAGGGGTTATATAGGGGATCACTTTGGTCTACCAGTGTCCCATAACGTATGGAAAAGAAATCCCCCCCCCCCAAAAAAAAATTAAAAATCTAGCACTAATCTGAAAGATTACCCCTACAATTCCCCCTCCTCCCAGTACAAATCTGCCCCCCTGCAGAAATTTCACCCTCCTAGCACAAATCTTTGCAACCTCCCCCCACCCCATCCTCCCTCCCAGCTCAAATCCTCTCCCTCCCCAAAAAAAACCACCCCTTCTAGCACAAATCCTCTACCCCTCAAATTTCCCCTCTTAGTAAAAAACCTCTCCCTCTTGCACAAATCCTCTCCAAAATTCCCCTCCTAGCACAAATTCTTTACCACTCAAATTTCCCCTCTGAGCACAAATCCTCTCACCCCCACCCGCTCCCTTCCCCCTTGCACAAATCCCTCTCTCCAAATTTCCCCTCCTAGCACAAATACCCCCCAATCAACTCTACTAGCACTAATTTCCCCACCCAAAGCAAATTTTCTGGCAGCACCCCCCCCCCCCTCCACTCACATGAAACCAGAGTGCCCAGGACAGTTGAACCCCCCCCCCAGCCCTGCTACTGACCATTAAACTTTTCCTAGACATATTCTTGATTGCTGGAGCGCTCACCATTTCATATACAGTGGAACCTTGGTTTACAAGTAACGCGGTTAACAAGCGTTTTGAAAGACGGGCAACTTTTTTTTTTTTTTTTTTTAATTCTGACTCGATTTACGAGTGTTCTCGCAAAACAAGCAGAATTCAAGCAAATGGTAGGTGTAGTACCGCATTTGGCCAGAGGTGCGGGGACGCCAGGGACACTCGGAGCCGTTCGGAATGACTCAGAAATACTCTGTTCCCGAGCCTTTCCGAGTTCAGCCGAGCTGTCCCCAAGTATTTCCGAGGCTCTCCGGCGCCCCCCCACCTCTGGCCACATGCGGTATTGCATGTAATAGGAGTCAATGCAGAACAAATTATCTTAGTTTCCATTGACTTCTATGGGGAAACTCGCTTTGATATGCGAGTGCTTTGGATCACAAGCATTCTCCTGGCATGGATTATGCTCGTAATCCAAGGTTCCACTGTGTGTGTGTGTGTGTGTGTGTGTGTGTGTGTGTGTGTGTGTTACATTTAGCGTTCGCCTTCATATACAGATCTGTGTCCGTCTGACCAACATCCTCATCATCTCCGTATTCCGATGGGAGATCTTCCCACTTCAGCTCTACAGTCGGGATCATCATATGGAACCGCACACTCCATAACTCATCTCTCTTTTATTCAAAGTTTATTCATTTTGCGATCTATCAATATAAAATTTACCCGAAAAGTGGATTTCTGTTCAACACAACAAAGATACAAAGTGACAGCCTAGAACAGGTGAACGTCAGCGGCTGCAATTATTATAACCGGTGAATGGCTGATTGGTTGCCATAGATCTGCCAACACACTTATCTACCAAGTCATTGACCTGAGACTCCTGTGACAGCTTCCATCAGATCCCAGTCACACAGGTATCTGTTAATGCAGCTGCAAACCTCAGACTTGAAATATGAACAAAGCATATCCCCCTATAGTGTGTACTTGTCTCAGTCCAGAGTACTGAGTGTCATGTCTGTCTGCTGCCTCCTTCCTCTGCTATCAGCACGAGTCACTTCTGACACGAAGGAAAAAAAAAAAAAAAATGACGGGGAAGGGAGCTCCAGCACACAGCCTGTGATTAACAGCCTCAGCTTTGTACCTGTGTGCTGTGTGAAAGGGCGTGTGTCTTTTTTTCTCCAATCAGCTCAGTGTAACTTCAACTCTCAGCCCCCCTTTTTTTTCTGACAGCTCAGACAAGCTTTATAAAATTCTGAACTTTGAAGAGAAGACTGCAGATAAAGAGGTACAACTTATGTAGGGGGATTTGTTTCATCTCTGTGTATTCACCTGAGGCCAGTCACTTCGCTGGAAGGGTTTACAACCACTTTAAGACCCCCATACACACCATTAGATTTTCTGCAGATATTTGTCTTCAGATTTACCAAAACCATGTAGTGCAAGGGCCTGCCTGATTGCATACAAATTGAAACTCTTAGACCCCCCCCCCCCCCCCCCCCCATACACACTATTAGATTTTCTGCACATTTTTGTCTTCAGATATATATAATATGAGGTCAAACCTTAAGAGCTTCAATTTGTACGCAGTCAGGCAGGCCCTTCCACTACATGATCTTGGTAAATCTGAAGACAAAAAATCTGCAGAAAATCTAATAGTGTGTATGGGGGGGGGGGGGGGGGGTTCTAAGCCCATTAAAAGCTGGTGGCACTTCTCAGTAATTCTGTGGAAGCTGGCCATGGCCGACTTGTTTTTAAAGGTGCGATCTCCAGGGGGTCATCCTTTGGCCAGGGCTTCAATATCCAACAAAGTCACTGGCCTGGGACAAGTATGCATCCAGTGAAGTCTGAAACGACTCCTATTCTCTATGCATGTTCCAGGTCAGCGACTTCCTAGGAAGAGATAAACCAGGAGCAGCCCCAGGCTTGGCACCTCTACAAACAAGGTCAGCGGAGGCAGCTCACGTATCGGTTATCAGTCCTGAACAGATCCACGATCTCCTGCAGCCATCTCCTCCCGATCGATGTCCGGTGCTGCACAGGAAGTCCCATACCCATCGTCCCCCCTGTGGATGAGATTCTGGGAGTCGCTAAGTCTTTTTCCTTTTTGTAGGAGGAGCACTGAGGTGAACCCCGTTGTTTCTGACGTCCTCTTCATCGCTATCGTCCTCTTCATCGCTATCGTCCTCTTCATCATCATCTTCCTCCTCCGCTTCTTCTACACCTTTAAATAAAATCAGAATATTGGATGAAGAGGAACTAGAGCTGCACGATTCTGGCCAAAATGAGAATCACAATTTTTTTGGCTTAGAATAAAAAGATCACGATTCTCGCGACGTAAAATCTTTCACATTATACAAAAAAAAATTGGGCTAACTTTACTGGTTAGTTTTTTTTTTTAATTCATTAAAGTAATTTTTTCTAAAAAAAAAATTGCATTTGAAAGACCGCTGCACAAATACAGTGTGACATAAAATATTGCAACAACAACCATTTTATTCTCTAGGGTCTCTAATATTTTATATATATATAGATAGATAGATAGATAGATAGATAGATAGATAGATAGATAGATAGATAGATGTGACAGAAAGTATTGCAATGCCCGCCATTTTATTCTCTAGGGCAGGGATATGCAATTAGCGGACCTCCAGCTGTTGCGGTGCGGCTCTCGTTCTTCTGGGACACCGTCATATGACCGCATCCCAGAACGGGCGCTCAGCCCCGATCTCTGTAAATCTCCGCGGCTCTTTAACCATGTGATCGGCTGTGTCCAATCACAGCCGGTCACATGTAAACACGGGGATGCCGGTAATCGGCTCTCCTCGCCTCACACTGACAGAGTGCGAGGAGAGGAGAGCCAATCAGCGGCATCTCCTCACAGGGGGACATCTTGGAATGTAATCAGGGCACGGACTGCAATATACAGTCACCAATCAGTGCCCACTAGTGGCAGCAAGTGCCACCAATCAGTGCCCATTAGCAATGCTAGTCAGTGCTGCCTATCAGTGCCCATAAGTGTGGCATATTAGTGCCTCCTCCTCAGTGCCCATCAGTGCTGCCTCATCAGTGCCCATCAGTTCAGACTATCAGTGCCCATCAGTGCTGCCTCATCAGTGCCCATCAGTTCAGCCTATCAGTGCTGCCTCCTCAGTGCCCATCAGTTCAGCCTATCAGTGCTGCCTCCTCAGTGCCCATCAGTTCAGCCTATCAGTGCTGCCTCATCAGTGCCCATCAGTGCTGCCTCATCAGTGCCCACCAGTTCAGCCTATCAGTGCTGCCTCATCAGTGCCCATCAGTGCCGCCTCATCAGTGCCCATCAGTGCTGCCTCATCAGTGCCCATCAGTGCTGCCTCATCAGTGCCCACCAGTTCAGCCTATCAGTGCCCATCAGTGCTGCCTCATCAGTGCTCATCAGTTCAGCCTATCAGTGCCCACCCACCAGTTCAGCCTATCAGTGCTGCCTCCTCAGTGCCCATCAGTTCAGCCTATCAGTGCTGCCTCATCAGTGCCCATCAGTGCTGCCTCATCAGTGCCCACCAGTTCAGCCTATCAGTGCTGCCTCATCAGTGCCCATCAGTGCCGCCTCATCAGTGCCCATCAGTGCCGCCTCATCAGTGCCCATCAGTGCTGCCTCATCAGTGCCCATCAGTGCTGCCTCATCAGTGCCCACCAGTTCAGCCTATCAGTGCCCACCCACCAGTTCAGCCTATCAGTGCCGCCTCATCAGTGCTCATCAGTTCAGCCTATCAGTGCCCACCCACCAGTTCAGCCTATCAGTGCTGCCTCCTCAGTGCCCATCAGTGCCGCCTCATCAGTGCCCATCAGTGCCGCCTCATCAGTGCCCATCAGTGCCGCCTCATCAGTGCCCATCAGTTCAGCCTATCAGTGCCCACCCACCAGTTCAGCCTATCAGTGCTGCCTCATCAGTGCCCATCAGTGCCGCCTCATCAGTGCCGCCTCATCAGTGCCCATCAGTGCTGCCTCATCAGTGCCGCCTCATCAGTGCCCATCAGTGCTGCCTCATCAGTGCCCATCAGTGCTGCCTCATCAGTGCCCACCCACCAGTTCAGCCTATCAGTGCTGCCTCATCAGTGCCCATCAGTGCCGCCTCATCAGTGCCGCCTCATCAGTGCCCATCAGTGCTGCCTCATCAGTGCCCACCAGTTCAGACTATCAGTGTCCATCAGTGAAGGAGAAAAATTACTTAGTTACAAAATTTACTGACAGAAAAAAAAAGTAAAAAACTTTTTTTTTTTAAATTTATGGTCTTTTTATTTTTTTTTTTGTAAAAAATAAAAATTCCAGCAGTGATTAAATACCACCAAAGGAAAGCTCTATTTATGTGAAGAAAAATGATAAAACAATTTTGTTTGGGTACAGTGTAGCACGACCGCGCAATTGTCATTCAAAGTGAGACAGCGATGAAAGCTGGGAATTGGCCTGGGCAGGAAGGGGGATATAAGTGCCCGGTAGGCAAGTGGTTAAAATGCAAAACCCCGGTGGGTGTAACAAGATGTCCGCTTTCCCCCCTTCTTCTCAGTGTATCCTTACTGTGGAGAAGTGGGGGGTGTAGCAAGATGGCGGCGACTAAATGTCACACATTCTGACGGGTCACCAAATCTGATGAAACACCGGCAACTCTGATGGAGGCGGCCATCTTGGTAGAGGCGGGGCGGCTTTGCCTCCCAATGTCTGAGCCTCCAGCAAGGAGAACATTGATCAGCACAGCAGTGATATCACCAAATCTGCTGGGAATAGAGAGGTCAGAGGAGGGAGCGCCATTCTTCACACTGACACCAATGATGGGGGGCGGAGGGGTAGACAGAGAGAAGAAGAGGGGTATGAAAGGGAGGGGGGAGGGTTGATAGAGAGAAGTTGAAGGGTATGTACACCCCACAATGATCTTCCTCTCGCTCTGTTATATATCTCATTGTAAACGTTTTTCTTATATCTGTTCATTAAATATAAAGAATCCTGCCAAAAACATGGCGCCCCGGTCACTTCCGGTGCCGCTCTCTGATCGGCTCTGATTGGTCACACACCTGTGTCGGAGGCTCCGCCCTTCTCCTGCTCCACCAGTCGGCTCAGCTCGGCGGTCGCCTCCCCCTGTAGCCGCTCCAGTCCGCCCAGCAGCCCCCGCAGAGTCCGCTCACAGCTCACCCGGAACGGGCGCCGCCCGCCGTCCCTGCCCGTCAGCTCCGCGCTCACCTCCATGCTTTCCACGCTTCGTGACGTCGCGTGGGTCGGAGACCGAGAAGCCATCTTTGAGCCTGGCGCGACCTCCTCTGACGGGGCGCCCGATGCCGACGGAACGCCGCGTCGTCATGACAGCAGCGCCGGAAGTGAGCGGCCCAGCCAACCAGCTCCGACGACTTCCGCCCGCCGGACCCGGAAGTGGCTTCTTTTCTCTTTCTGTTTTGCGGGATGGCGGCAAGTGGAGAGGAGAGGCAGGGAGAGAAGAGGAGCGCCGAGGAGGAGCCGGTCCTGTCCCTGCTGGATGTCCTGGAGGAGGACGACGCCCTGCAGGATGAGGCGTGCGCTGTGCTGGCGGGGAGTGACGCCGAGAAGTGCTCCTACCCCCAGGTACCTACCTACCTCCCTTATATACCCACCTACCTCCCATATACACCCACCATAAGAGAAGTGCTCCTACCCCCAGGTAACTACCTACCTCCCATATATACCCACCTACCTCCCATATACACCCACCTACCTACCTTATATACCCACCTACCATAGGAGAAGTGCTCCTACCCCCAGGTACCTCCCTTATATACCCACCATAAGAGAAGTGCTCCTACCCCCAGGTACCTACCTATCTCCCTTATATACCCACCTACCTCCCATATATATATACACCCACCATAAGAGAAGTGCTCCTACCCCCAGGTACCTACCTCCCTTATATACCCACCTACCTCCCATATACACCCACCATAGGAGAAGTGCTCCTACCCCCAGGTACCTACCTACCTCCCATATACACCCACCATAGGAGAAGTGCTCCTACCCCCAGGTACCCACCTACCTCCCTTATATACCCTCCTACCTCCCATATACACCCACCATAGGAGAAGTGCTCCTACCCCCAGGTACCTACCTACCTCCCATATACACCCACCATAGGAGAAGTGCTCCTACCCCCAGGTACCTACCCACCTACCTCCCATATACACCCACCATAGGAGAAGTGCTCCTACCCCCAGGTACCTACCCACCTACCTCCCATATACACCCACCATAGGAGAAGTGCTCCTACCCCCAGGTACCTACCCACCTACCTCCCATATACACCCACCATAGGAGAAGTGCTCCTACCCCCAGGTACCCACCTACCTCCCTTAAATACCCACCTACCTCCCATATACACCCATCATAGAAATGCTCCTACCCCCAGGTACCTACCTACCTCCCTTATATACCCACCTACCTCCCATATACACCCACCATAGAAGTGCTCCTACCCCCAAGTACCTACCTACCTCCCTTATACACCCACCATAGGAGAAGTGCTCCTACCCCCAGGTACCTACCTACCTCCCTTATATATACCCACCTACCATAGAAGAAGTGCTCCTACCCCCTGGTACCTACCTTCCTTTTATACCCACCTACCTCATGTACCCATCCTCCTCCCATATATAACCCCCAACCACAGAAGTGCTCCTACCCACTATATATATATATATATCTATCTACTAGGGCTGCAACTAACATGGCTGGTTATTGTTTCGATTAATCGGTTAATAACCTTTAAAAAAAAGTGTGATGTATAATTTAGTTAATATATAAAGTTTAAAAAAAGGTAATTTATTCCTAAATATCTCTATGCAGTGGTAAATATAAGTAACCAACTATATGGTTAGGGAGCAAAATCTCTAATCCACTCTGAGAATAACAGACAGAAGAGAAATACTCTATATACACTATTAGAGGAGAGATATACCGTATATACTATTAGAAGAGATATACTGTATGTACTATTAGAAGAGATATACTGTATATACCAGGGGTCTCAAACTGGCGGCCCTCCAGCTATTGCAAAAACTACAAGTCCCATGAGGCATTGCAACGCTGACAATTACAAGCATGACTCCCAGAGGCAGAGGCATGATGGGACTTGTAGTTTTGCAACAGCTGGAGGGCCGCCAGTTTGAGACCCCTGGTATATACTATTAGAGGAGAGAGATATACTGTATATAGTATTAGAGGAGAGAGATATACTGTATATAGTATTAGAGGAGAGAGATACACTGTATATAGTATTAGAGGAGAGAGATACACTGTATATACTATTAGAGGAGAGAGATACACTGTATATACTATTAGAGGAGAGAGATACGCTGTATATACTATTAGAGGAGAGAGATACGCTGTATATACTATTAGAGGAGAGAGATATACTGTATATAGTATTAGAGGAGAGAGATATACTGTATATAGTATTAGAGGAGAGAGATACACTGTATATACTATTAGAGGAGAGAGATATACTGTATATACTATTAGAGGAGAGAGATATACTGTATATACTATTAGAGGAGAGAGATATACTGTATATACTATTAGAGGAGAGAGATATACTGTATATAGTATTAGAGGAGAGAGATATACTGTATATAGTATTAGAGGAGAGAGATATACTGTATATACTATTAGAGGAGATATACTGTATATACTATTAGAGGAGAGAGATATACTGTATATACTATTAGAGGAGATATACTGTATATACTATTAGAGGAGAGAGATACACTGTATATACTATTAGAGGAGAGAGATACACTGTATATACTATTAGAGGAGAGAGATACACTGTATATACTATTAGAGGAGAGAGATACACTGTATATACTATTAGAGGAGAGAGATACGCTGTATATACTATTAGAGGAGAGAGATACGCTGTATATACTATTAGAGGAGAGAGATACGCTGTATATGCTATTAGAGGAGAGAGATACGCTGTATATGCTATTAGAGGAGAGAGATACGCTGTATATGCTATTAGAGGAGAGAGATACGCTGTATATACCAGAGGTCTCAAACTGGCGGCCCTCCAGCTATTGCAAAAACTACAAGTCCCATGAGGCATTGCAACGCTGACAATTACAAGCATGACTCCCAGAGGCAGAGGCATGATGGGACTTGTAGTTTTGCAACAGCTGGAGGGCCGCCAGTTTGAGACCCCTGGTATATACTATTAGAGGAGAGAGATATACTGTATATACTATTAGAGGAGAGAGATATACTGTATATAGTATTAGAGGAGAGAGATATACTGTATATACTATTAGAGGAGATATACTGTATATACTATTAGAGGAGATATACTGTATATACTATTAGAGGAGATATACTGTATATACTATTAGAGGAGATATACTGTATATACTATTAGAGGAGAGAGATATACTCTATATACTATTAGAGGAGAGAGATATACTCTATATACTATTAGAGGAGAGAGATACACTCTATATACTATTAGAGGAGAGAGATACACTCTATATACTATTAGAGGAGAGAGATATACTCTATATACTATTAGAGGAGAGAGATACACTGTGTATATACTATTAGAGGAGAGAGAGATACACTGTGTATATACTATTAGAGGTTGAATCTGGTATTTAAAGAAAAAAAAAAAGTTAGACTGTTTTGCAGATTTTCATACAGAACTGTAATATATTTTATGCTGACCGTACAATAACAATGTCTTCCTTCAAAAAAAAAATTTTAAGAACGTTCGTTTGATTTTCCAATCATTAGTGGAGGTCAAATCGACGTTCATTTTCCACCACAGTGATGGGAAAATTGAGAAAAAATAGAAAACTTCTTGGTGAGAGGAATTCTCAGTGTTTGTGGATTTCGTTCAGAAATTACATTCATTTTAAAACTGAATGGTAAAAGCAAGAGAAAGTTTCAAACAACAACATTCTTTCATTCAGCGA